>JAJJMA010343821.1:0-17637 GCA_023529015.1 Papaver nudicaule
TTTTTTTGCTATCTATGTTCTATAAAAGTCCTTTGCCCCCAACATGTTATAGATGCCTTTTTCTTCTTTTTGCTTGTTTGTTACTTCTCCCTCTATGTTTAAAAGAGCATGAGGTACCTGCTTATCAAAGGATGAGATGAGATGCGAAATCAAAAGCGGGTTCTTAGAGAAAAGAATATCCATTACAATATTCTCATGCATAATCCGTTCGTCAACTCTTCAACCACTAATGCTATTTGCGTTAGCTAGGTGAGTTGAGTTGTTTTTCGTAACTTGGCGCGGCCGGTCCGTGAGTTGAGTCAAACGAGTAACAAACCAGGGAGTCCCATAGACCATATGTGTTAAGTTGGGAGACTCTTTATGTTCCACTTTTAAGTTGGTCTAACTTGATTAGTATAGTCACTAGATTGGTTAGTTGTAGTAACCATTTTTTTTTCGAGAAATTTGATGAAATGGACCTGGCCGCAAGCGGCCAGGTCCTAGAGGACGGTTAAAAGTGAGACTTTATCTAATACCCAAATGACACGTCCTAACACCAAAAGACAGCCTTACCCCTCCCAGTTTTAAAACAATCTCTTTCTTTTTCCATCTTCATCCATCTGCATCTCCATCTTCTCGAGTATATCGACCTCCATCTCCATCTCCATCTTCCTCCCACCATCTCCATCTCCACCTCCATCTCCATCTTCTAAACCAGAAACAGCAACATCATCGGTCCATCACCACCACAAACAACAACACCCAGACGGCTAGTCTACTCCATATCGATTTTTTGCAAACATAAACCAGAGAGGATGAGCTTCTGCCATGGTTAATCTCTCCTTCAAATTTCACCTTCTTCGACCTTAATTGGACCTTGTCCAGCCCTATTCGCACCTTCTTCAACCCTAACTACACCTTCTCTTATTCCTATTCATAATCAAAAGCCCCAATTTCACCACAACTGGTAATAAGCGAACAATCTTCAGGTACTGTTGTCTCTTCTCTTTTTTATTCTCGGTCTAATTGTGTTAGGGTTAATAGTTCAATCATCATCATCTTCTTCCATACTTGATTTGATGTTCTTATGTATCAAATTTTAGGTTATTTCAATATGAGCTAAATAATGGTTTTTCTAAGCATATATTCTGTTTGCAAAAATGACCCAACGAACTATATGTTTGGAACATGCAACAGACCTTAGTTGTTAATCTAGTTAGTATACAAAATTGCATAAGATCTGTTTGTTTAAAAGCCTTAATTTCGATTTCTTTTTCTGTCTATACAAATTCATTGAAATCAATATATATTTGAGAAATTATCATCTCTAGTTTTTACTGGCCGTAAATGACTAATTCAGGTGGTGAAGAAAAGTCGATCGAAAACGTATAAAATCAAAAATGTAACATGGGATAATGAAAACAAGAACTATACGGTGTCGTCAAAGGGAACTTCGAAGTCTGCTGAGTCGGCTACATCAACGTTATCAAGTGAATCGAGTGTGGTGAGAAGGAATCCAAGGAGTCCCCTCCGTGAAACTACGTGAGTTACTCTCACAAAATAGCCTATTTGTGTTTTGAATTTGTATTGCCATAGGCTGCTGTTATGCTGAATTAGTGATTGAATTTGTGAGAAACAAAACATGAAACTTATATGAATTGCACTATTATGTGGATTGCAGATCAGTGTGGTTATATTATTAGTGTAGTCACTACTTAAACCTGGGTTTTATCAGTGTTTAATTCCTGCAATTGTTTAAATTCTGCAATTGTGTGGCATGAATTTAATTCCTGCAATTATCGACACTTATATCTGGGTATTATTAGTGTAGTCACTACTTATACCTGGGTTTTATTAGTGTTTAATTCCTGCAATTATTTAATTCCTGCAATTACCCCAGTTATACCTGGGTTTTATCAGTGTTTTATCTGGGTATAACCAGTTATACCCAGGTACTCTTGAAGTTACATAACCACTAATACCTAGCATCATAACCACTAATACCCAGGTATAACCAGTTATACACACACTTGTACCTGGGTTTTATCAGTTTTATTTACACTTGTATGAATTTATTTGATTTAGAGTTTTGAGGGATGGCAATTTGGGTTCCTCTGGCATTTCTGTTTGATTGTAACATTTGTTTGAGTGGGTGAGGACTTTGATAAATCTTAAATTCATCTTGTAGCTGGTTCTCATGCCCATACTAGCCCCTGGTCTAGGAGAAGAAAAACTGCTCAGGATTGGGCTACTTGCAGGCTGTGTACATGTGAGGACCTTTTATTCATCAGTGTACTTTCCTTACATGTTTGTGTGTTTTTATGTTAAGTTTCTGGACTTACTCATGTGCAAACCTGGAATGATGCAGATGTTTACGTACAGTATATCATGGGCGCCTTGGGTACGTCTCTTCCATCTGATTTCATCACTTAAACAGCTTTCCATTTCCAGGTGTTCAAGTAGTTCATACTCTTCCATCTGCTTTCTTTATTGGTTCCTAATCATTTAATATTTATACAGTTTTCCTATGTTGCTACGGCAATGGTCGTTCTTGCTGTTTTCTCATCCCCATGTGTGAGTTCTTTATTTAGCATCAGAAATTCACATGTAAACATTGGTTGTCTCAGAAAATACATCTTTGAACTGAACTTTGAAGGTTCAAATTGCTACAGATCAGGAGCATAGCATCTAAACAAGTCGGACCAGAAGAGCAGGTAATTTCTTTATCCAGTAAATCAAGTGTCATAAGTTTAGCATGCTGTTACAATTGTTCGATAAGGATGAAAATTACTTCCCAGGGGAAAGCTCAAGGGTGCATTTCTGGGATAGGTTCCTTTGCCAACATAATATCTCCCTTAGTTTTTACTCCTCTGACAGGTAATGATCTCGTAAGTGTAGCATTGGTGTAAATGCCTGCTTTGTCACAACCGGTTAATAAACTGACGACCTGCTGTACTGGTTATTTCCTCTTTTCTTTTTCTCCCAGCTCTTTTCCTGTCAGATAGAGCACCATTCCATTTCCCAGGTTTCAGTATCATGTGCACAGGCTTCCGAAGTTTCCTGTTGGTTTAAGCGTCCTGATTCTTTATATCAAACAACTGTACGTCTTACACTGTGATCGTCAAACCTGATATTGTATATGCAGATGATAGCCTTCCTACAGAGTCTTAGAAAAGGACTAAAGGATTCGAAGTCCGTTGGCTTCCGAGACCGTGGCTTCCAAGACGACAAGCGATATCATCTTAGTGTGGCTCCATGAAAATGGATCTCCTACAGCAAAAGATGAATCTTTTTTTTTTTTTTGAAAGGGAAGGTTAGAGCCAACGTGTAATTGACACAGCGTGGCTCCATGAAAATGGATCACCTACAGCAAAAGATGAATCGTTAGTTTGTTTTTTTATTTTGTTTTGGAAGGGAAGGTTACAGCCAACGTGTGGCTGACATTTCAGTGTAAAAGAAGGGCATAATTGTGACTTTAAATTATATATGCTGACTGTCCATTTGTTCAAATGGACATCAAGGGTAATAAAACAGTATATTTCAATATCTTGTATTATAGAACAAACTGCAAGTTTAGGTGGGTTTTACATAAAGTTCTACACAAAATTGGTCCTCCGGACCAATTTTGTGTTTTTTTTTCCGATCGAAAAAAGGATATATTCAAAGGGAAAAAAAATAATAATTACAAGAATATGTACAAGAGCGATCGCAAGACCCCCAAGAAAAAGAAAAGAAAGCTCATTACAGAATTATAAGTGTCTCCCAATGAAAAACGACTTGAGTCGCAGAATAGCCTCTAAAGTATCCGTTTGCGAAGTCCATAAACAAATGTCTAATTTTTTACCGCCATTACTATATCTGTAAAGGGCTTCACCTTTCCACCATTTACTATCGCATTTCTTGTAAGCCATACTTGCCAAATAATAGCGAAAGGAATCAAAGACCAAACCGTGTATCGCTCTTTGCTGAAATTAGAAATGCGCCAACTTCTCAATATCTCCTCAATGTTCTCCGGAAACACCCAGCTCAAGTGCCAAGACTGTAGGAAATAGTTCCACAGTTTCGAGGCTAACTCACAGTTGAAGAATAAATGCCTTTCCGATTCTATTACCTTGCTACACAGTGGACAAAGGTAACTAGACAAAACCATACCTCTTCTTTGTAAGACACTTCGTGTAGGTAGCGAATGATGCAATAGAGACCATACAACAAAGTGGACTTTGGGAGGAATGAGCCTATGCTCCAGCAATCTCCAAAAACTAACGTCGGGAGTGTCCTCCCATTGTTTTGCAAATAATTTCCTGGAGGTGAACTCGCCTCCGACAGCATCATCTTCCCCCTCGTGTAACACCACTTGTCTAATATCATGACGTATCTCCAGTAAATCGATAGCTTCCGCGGCATTCAATCTACAACGAAAACGGAAATTTGAATCTGCATTACACATCTCCGCAACCGAAGCCTGCTGCTGTTGTAGTAACCAATTGTGTAGAACTGATCAAGGTTACGTTTTCTGTTGGTCAGTTGAAAATTGAAATGCTAAGTTGTTGCACCCAAGGGTCCGAGCATATATATGTCATTAATTTCTTCATTCATCGCTGCAGGAAATGAGGCACAGATTTGTGTAATTGTTTTCTGTCATTCTTTCCATCAACACAGTACTACCCTACTACATTTAGGAAGGTGGTGGTCATAGTAGCGGTTAGGAATATTTTAGACAGCCTAACTTGGATGTTTTGTTCCTAAAAGTCTGAGAAAACTTGGAAATTTGTCACGGGCTAGTAGTACTAGTGTGAATACGTTCTCAACTATTCGTTTTTGAGTGTGTGAGCTTGCGACTGGTTTATTCTTTGCAATATTTAGATTACTACTTTAGGTGCTTTCGCAGGAATGACTGGTCTACGTTTATTCAAAAAGAAACATGAAATTTTGGGTGTACCTTCAAGCCATGGTTGATGGGTATTTGGGAAATTAAGAAAACATTCTTGATGCTGAAATGAAGAGAATGACGATCAGCAAGGATCGGAACTCCCCACTTTTGTGACTCGTGCAGCCTTACAAAAGGACAAGGATCACACAAGGCTGGAGATACAGAATTAGAGGATCCTAGTGTAATCCGTCCTACGGCCGGTGAAACAATCATTTACCCCACTATAAGAAATCGATTAGAAGACATGTTGACTTGCCCTTTCGGCTTTACCGGTGGTGCAATGCTGTTCGTTGGGAATCCATCAGCAATTCTATTCCTTTCATCAAGAGTCGTAAATTTCCTTGCCAAGAAGAGCATACGGCTTTTGCAACAAAGAAAGAAGCAGATAAAGAGGGTGTTGAAGTTTCGGAGCTGTATGGAAGGATTTATATATGAAGACTTCTTTTTCCGTCCGAGTGGTAAAGGGGAGGAAAAGTGAGACTGAAAAGTTTGCTGGAGGTTTATATACAATCAGTATTGAGGCTTTTATTCCAAATACTGGTCTTGCGGTACAAGGTGCAACCTCACATTGCCTTGGTCAAAATTTTGCAAAAATGTGTGGCATTAACTTTGGGAACGAGAGGGGAGAAAAGGGAATGGTGTGGCTGGGGATACAGCACTCCAACGATTGGAGTGATGGTTCATGGAGATGACAAGGGCTTAGTATTGCCACCTAAAACTGCACCTGCCAGCCCAAGTCATAGTTATTCCTGTGCCTTACAAAGATGCTGACACTACTCTAGCCATCAATGATGCTTGTTCCGAAACAGCAGAAGAGTTGTGTAAAGCTGGTTTTCGTGCTGAGACAGATCTAAGAGAAAAGCAGTTCCCTTTCGCCTGGTTGGAAGTACTCAAACTAGGAATTAAAAGCAGTTCCCTTGAGGATTTCAAGAACTAACTTGGTTGAACTAACAATGTCCAACAAAGCTTATTTGAGGCTGCAAAGAAAGCGTGATGCTTGTGTTATGGTAGCTAAGACATGGGAAGAGTTTACCAAGCCCCTAAATGAGAAAAAGATGATCTTAGCTCCTTGGTGTGATGAGGAGTTAGTTGAGAGAGATGTTAAAGCACGTATCAGCAAGGGTGAGATGGGAGCATGCAAGACTCTGTGCACCCCTTTCTATCACTGGCTGTTTTAGGGGCCGGCTGATTTAGTAGGGAAGCCGAAAAACAATATTACTATCCTAGGGGATGTTATAAGGGGTGTCAAAAAATAATGAAAAGTCTAAATTACCCTATAAAATAAAAGCCTAGTTTTGTAACCAAAAACAAAATCTAAATCTCCTTCTTCCACTTCTCCCCATGTTTCACCACCATTACTGTCGGCACAAGGGGCCGCCACCACCACCTCCTCCGTCGCCACCGCCGCCGTCACCTCCTCCCCAATGAAAGTTATGAAAATGAGTCCCCCCTGAAAATCAGTTTTATTATTTAATTTTGTCTATGACTCAATTTTTATGCGTGCATTGTTTGATTGATTGATTAAGAAATAGGGTTCAGTGAGTTTTTCGTCTGGATTAAACCCTAGAAATCCAACCGAAATATTAAGTTTCCAGAATTTTCGTCTGGATTAGTTCTTTATTGCATGCATTGTTTCCAGACGAAAAATTGAGTTTGTTAAATTATGTCACAACTCACAACCAACCTAGCCGAAAATAGGGTAAACTGTGAAAAATCCAGACGATTTTTAGTTTCGGTTTGATTATCTAGGTGAATTCCAGACGAAAAGTTGGGTTTGTTAAATTGTGTCACAACCAACCTAGCCGAAAATAGTGTAAACTGTGAAAAATCCAGACGATTTGTTTCGGTTTGATTATCTAGGTCAATTCCAGACGAAAATTTCTCTGAAATCAAATTTGCTAGAGTCTGTATAGTTTCGACTAAAATTTCTTTCAAAAATCTAGACGAAACAATAATTACAGCACAATGAAAATTTCAATTTCCATAAATTTCGGCTGGATTTGTTGACAAAAATCTAGACGAAATTTAGTGGTGGTGGTGGCGCCATTGATGTCGATAGTATCGGTGGTGGTGGGATTGGTGCCAGTAGTGGTGGTGGCGTTGGTGCCAATAGTGGTGGCGGCGGCGGCTCTGGTGCCGGTAGTGGTGGGGTGGCGGCGCTTGAACAGTTTAGTTATAATTAAGTAGGGATAGTTTGGCAATTAAAAAAATATTTGGATAAGGGGTTTTGGAAAAAAGCTATTGGACACTCCTATTTTGTCTCATTATCCGGCTTCCCTACTAAATCAGCCAGGCCCTAAAACAGCCAGTTTTCTATCAGCCAGAGCTCCTGGAGGGCACACTGTTTGCCTCGGAAAACCTGCCAGAAAGTGGGGGCAGAAGCTACTAGTTAGTGCAAGTGGTGTGGCACCCCTTAATTGACTTCTCTTGGTGCATAGTTACAGCTCCAAGATTGGAAAGTAAATGTCGACAGTCTAACTGTATAACTGAATTTGTAGTCCATGCAACAGCTGAGCTCCTTCCATTGGTAGCCTCCACCACATTCTTATTATCTCCTTCCAACTGCAACCTTCTGACGCCGCTTAATTAGAATTAAGAAATTACGAACACATGGTGTTTTACTTTGTCCATTCATGCGTCATAGACAAATTAGAGATTAACCAATATCACGAGCAATAGAAACAACAGAGAGTTCTTTCTTGGTAAATCTTCATTAGGTGTCAACTCTGTAATGGGCTCTATGTTGTTGCTAGAGCCCAACATTTTGGTGCTAGAGCCCAACAAGTATAGGTACACAGCTTCATCACAGCAAAAGCAAATATACTTTGGGTCTTCCTAAAACTGCTTCCGTAGGAGCAAACAGTCCCATAAAAAGAGATGAATTTTGTAAAGCAGTTCTGCTCTTCCTGAGTAAATGTGCTGATTTTGGCGCTGCAGAGCAGACTTTGGCGCTTCAAAATTAGACGTTTTACGCTTTCTGTCTCCACAGCTTTACACAAAATTAGAGCTTCTGCCTGCTCAAGGTCACCAGTCCTAACTAAAATTTCCAGCTTTGCTACACATTTTCCTGCATAACTTTGCAAAATGCCGGCAACATTAGCATTTGGGGAAGGAAAAAAACATCCACATTAAGTTTAAGGCAGCTATGTGGAGGTGGCAACAAAATGCTATGATTATATTAACACGAAAAAATGGAATAATTGGGGAACTAGAGTTGTGTGAGCTGAAATTGTGTACCGACTAAATAGCCATGTTGTAAGAGAATGATAGTGTCCCATAGATTGCTAGAATAGAATAGGCTTAAAACGAAACCATGGTGACAATGAACTCATACATAAAAGTAAGTTTCTACTGCTTCATCTCTGTTCTTCTTGAGTATGACTACTGCTGCTATGTTGAGAAACTACAGCTTTGTATAGAGAAACTAAAAGATACCATACACGTAAATAAATAATACAGTCAAAAACATTTTACAATTCCATGAATTTTTGGAGGAACTAGCAAAATCATATGAGCTGGTATTTTTGGAAATAACAAATGCAGCAGACAGTGTGACTGGCGAGTGCAGCATAGGGCAAGCGGGGGCTACTGCCCCCACTTGCCCAATATTTTTTAAGGGGTATTTGTCCATTTTTTCATAAAAAAACCCCTAAAATTGATTTTGTATTCATATTTTGCCCCCACTAAAGGAAAATTTTGATTTTTGCCCCCTGTGATCTTGAATCCTGGCCTCGCCCCTGATTACAGGTAAGACATTGCTCGCGGATCACATTAATGTCCAAGTAACCGATACCCTCTAGAATTGGATGATACTATCTAAGATAAATACAAAGAAAAAAGATATATCAATGCCATTGTTGTCAGACTGCGTGACATCCCCATCAACTCTGGTGTTAAAAAACAATGCAACATGGGTACGCGAAAAACTGTAACAATGTGGAAGTAAGCATGAAATGTTGGGCATAACCACAATTACTAGAAAACCCATGAAATGTAAGGTGGAAAAATCCCCCGCTGCCAGCAGAATCATTGTCATGCATCCTGGTACTAGTGTGCAAGGTACCTAGCCAGAATTGAGCTTTACAATGGGGCTGTAAAAGTAGCATCATTTAAAGAAAAGCAATAAGCTTGGTTTAAGTTAACGATAGAGTTGAAACTAGATCATGATAGCTATGACACAGAACTCTGAATAATTGACTGCCTACTTGACTCTATAGTCTTTCGAAATGTATCGACAAATGATGCCAAACTTTGGAACTGTTTCCTATTTAAACTTCCAGTTATATGATATGAAAGTGATTGTATTACTGAAATAACAAGTAGAGATTCATATTTGGACTTCCAAAATATCTACAGACTATAGATTATGCTAACAAGTATGAACAAGAAAGATTCCTTTGTACTTCTCAGAAAGCTCTCACTTTCCACTCTTTTGCTTCCATATTACTCCAATGTATAAGAATGGAACAAGTTACTAAAGTATCTATCAGATTGCAATTGGATCAAATGACCAACAAAATGTACATAAAGAAATCAATACAACTTAGCAGTAACAGAAATCTTGATACTCATTATGATAAGGTTAAAAGTGAAGATTACCAGTTAATAGTGCATCCAGGGATCTCATCTTTCTTGCAGCTTTGTCGCCAAATCACGGCTTTCTGTCTCCTCAAATTTCAGCTGATTCTAATATCTGTATATTTTCTTCTCCCAATTCTACTAACGAAACTAAGGTGTTCTGGTGAGGGATTATTTGATGATACTTACTAAAATCCACAAGCTTTATCGATCTTGTAGATATTTCATCGTAAACAGTGAGAGAGATATCATCGACACATAAAACATCACCACTCTTGGTAAAGGCTAATGGTTTTCCTTTGACAAGACTAAACTCTTTCCTCCAACCCAGTGATTCGTCTTCCACCTGCTCTTTCATGTGAAGGTTATCATTCTTCTCGTTTAATAACCATATGTCAAACCTAAAACCAACAATCAAGTTATATAGGATAGCATAATATAATACCCCGCCAAACTCCCCTAAGGTATAACGCCAACATTTATGTGGCAAAGGAGGTGGTGAAAGAGGTTCCCTAAACTTCTCCTCTGTCAAATCGAAGGCCAACACCCAATTTTCTATTCTATCCCTCCAATGCAGGGCTCCACTTACAAAGACACCATGACTGAAACCAATATTTTCAAATTCAGTATCCAACCTTCCAGCATTTCTCCACCCGCTGCCACTGCCAAGAGTGTATACAGCCACTTCTGTAAATGTAGGTTCTCCCCTCAACTCGTACAATTCAACAACTTTATACTCGTTAGTTGAAGGAAGGTAACCAAATCCACTCAACCGATGATTGTCACAATCTGGCTTAAATTTTGGAAGATTTACATATTCCTTGGTCACAGGATTACAAACAGTGACGGAGGCAGGGGGTGGCTCAGGTGTGCTGAAGCCCACCCCAAAATCTGCCAACTTAAAATTTGGCCCTTATAAAAGTCCAATTATTTTCTTGTAGCCCACCCCATATACGATAGTTCAGCCCCCTAGTCTACCCTGAACAAAAATTCTAAGCATACAGTTAGTCTCCTACACCCTTTTCTTTCTTCCTAACTTAATAATTCAGTCATATAGCATTTTTTTCCTCCTTTCTTCATCCCATATAACATTTTTTTTTTCTCCTTTGTTCTTTCGTTTGGTTCATTTTCTAGGTCTATCAGTCTGTAAAATTGGGATTAAAGTTAGCTCTGTAACCTGTGTTGCAGGTTCATAATCATTATAGAATATATATAGAAATTGTATTCTAGATTAGAACCTAGGTTAACTGTGTTTAACTTTACATACAATTATATTTTGTTAGTTTAATATCGATTTTTTATCTAATGGCAAAAAAACGTCTAAAATTTTCGGGCGGCCTTCGGCCGCCAAATCTTACATTCATGCAACCGCTTTGCAAAAGAAAAAAAATAGCCCCCCCAAACATAAAATCCTGGTTCCGTCGCTGATTAAAAATACAATAAACATGATCTTGCCATCCATAAATACAGACTAAACCATTAAACGAACCAAGAACCCTAGAATTGGTAAACTGAGAGGTAAAATTGAATCTTCTAATACTATGAATAGGTGTCTCAATCTCCTCCTCATTATACTCAAAATAGTGCAGTTGTTGCTTATTATTATCATGGAGAAGAAAAGACGTCTTACCAGAGCTGGCGCCGGAGTGATTCAGACGAGTTCTATGTAATTGGGAGAACATTGGATGATGAGAAACCAGATTTCTCCATGGTTTGCAAACTAATTTGCAGTCTAGAATGGACTCGGTTGGTAACCGAGTTATGATGTCCAGTTGGATGTCTGCTGGGAGATGATTGAGATTCCCCATTTAAGAAGCGAGATTTACAGAGTGAGGTTTTAGGGTTTGAAGAATTGGGAATGAATTTTGGTTGTGACGAGAGAAAAATGAAAGGGTTCTGGGTTTATTTGAAAAGCCAAGAACCGATTTTACCCATTTGTGTACTGGTTATCGAAGAACCGAATCGTAGAAACCAAATAAAGTGGGATTTCGAAATTTTTAATATTTTTGATCGACCAAGGATTTGGTGCTCACTGGTTTAAGTTTACGACACTGGTGTCATTACTGAATGACTTTATTCTCTGTAGAATTCGGAAATGTTGGTCCTGGATTTTGAATTCTAAATGGGTTACAAAATTAAAATTGCCCATGAGTATGCATTTTTGAAGGCGCAGCGCGATTAAACTGAAACTAGCAGTGGGAGGGTCATTGGATCAGAAAACCAATGGTGGTGATGGTGTTTGAGGTTTTTACTCTAAAGATCACTCCAAAGACAAAAAATGAATTTCCCTCAACAAGCACCACCACCATTGGATTCTGTGATCCAACGGCCTCCCCCTGCTAGTTAATTTATGCTCGCGCGTCGTTGTTGATGGTGGTTTTTGATGAGAAGGTTGTAAGAATAATTTTGCATCAATTACTAGCATCATTGTTGGCTGTGGCTTAGAGAGGCGACAAGGATGGCTCAAGGCAAGGTAAGAATTTATTTAAAATAGGGGATAAGAGGATTGCCTATCATGACCATACTTTAGGTTCACGGCCTAGAACATGGCCAAGCCCTATTCTCACGGCCCTGGCCTAGCGCCATGGCCATCCCTACTTTTGCGGCCATGGCCTAGCGCCATTGCCAACTCCTATTTACACGGCCATGGCCTGGCCTAGCGCCATGGCCTACACCTATTTACACGGCCATGGCCTAGGCCTAGTGCCATGGCCTACACTTATTTACACGGCCATGGCCTAGTGCCATGGCCTACTACCTAATGTCATGGCCAAATCCTAATTTCACTCGGTCATGGCTCCATGCCATGACCAAATCCTAATTTGTCTCGTCCATGGCAAGTCCTAAACTTTCGGCCATGGCCTAGTGCCATGGCCAAGTCCTAATTCTTAGACCATGGCGTTGAGCCATGGCCAAATCCTATTTTTTAGGGCCATGGCGTCATGCCATGGTCGTGTCCTATTTTCTAGGGCCATGGCGTGGAGCCATGGCCATGTCCTATTTTTTAGGGCCATGGCGTGATGCCATGTCCTACTTTTTAGTCACGGTTTGGTGTCATTCCCAAACTCTTATTTAGGCTTGGTGTCATGCTTGCACCCTTATTTCTAGGACATGGCTTGGGACCATGATGGAATTTTAGTTCTTGTTACCATTCCCAAACTCTGATTTTTAGGTTATGATCTCATTGGTTCCATAGCGTTTCTATTTTCCTAAGTAAATTCGGAAATCTGGCAGATAACGAAGTATTGTAAAGAATGTGGAATACGGTCTAATCCGTAAGGAATTAGGAAAAACTTCCTTCATGAAAGTTGTTCGTCTGTAAGGTTTCTATGACATACTAAAAATTCGTAATTTTAGGGAATATAGGCTGACCTGGGCAATTTTTTGACTAACTGACGTGCAAACTGTCCAGAAATCTGGTCATGGCCTAACGCCATGGCCCATCCCTATAAATCCTATGATCAACTTCTTATTAAGCTTACTATATTACATGATATAGCTTATTATTATTTCTCTATCCTACTTTTTAGGACTTGAATTGATAATGCTCATGCATTTTTGGTTATGGCTACTTGGGTTGCACGGACTCGGACTCGGGGACGCGGACACGACGCGACGCGGACGCGGACACGAACAAGGTCTTAAAAATGTAGGACGCAGACACGGATATATACAATTTTTTAATAAATAAATTACATAAGCATAATAGATAAAACTGAAAATTTGCACAAAATATTCATAAGTAGTAATTAGTTATATATTGGTTAACCTATTCCAAAATATTAGAGTTATCCTCTACAAAAGATTTTAGTTGAGTATGTCTATTGACATAATTACATTGCCATTTACAAAAGATTATAGATCAACATGTCTATAAATTGACCAAAACTAAGCTTTCACCAAACAAAAAACTTATATTCATGTAGTATTAGTTGTTGAAGCAAGCCACCAAAATATATTATCTTTAACATTTTTTCCATGTTCACTTATACAGTCCTTAGAAATCCACCTGAAAATCAAGTTCAAGTTGTCAAATGATTGTTAACAAACAGCAGAGAGTTGCAAGAATACAAAATAAATGCAGTTGAGGAAGGGTCGACATATTCTTTTTATCTAAGAACTTAACTACGCCTGGATAGCAATGCAACCAAATCCAACTCGCAGTATACATGTGTATTCATGATACAAAGTCAAGCATTCTAGAGGTTGCTAATGCTTTCTAGACCTTGAACCCGTATTTTAGCATCAACCAAACCTGCAAGAGCATTAACAGTAACACACACAATATTTCTAAGAGGTATTTTGACAAACACTTTCATTGCATCACCATGATGGACAATTTCACATAGAAATCAACCAGAGAACAACCCACACATACACATTTGAAATCCAACCCAACCAATAATTGAACCAGTAACAACCAAAACAAACCACAATGTTTAAAATCAACCAGTAATTTAAACAAATCAAACCAGTAATAATAAAAAAAAACTAACCCTAATTCCATATACCCAATACCCCATTACCAAACTAACAGAGGAATGATTTACTTACTTAGTTACTTTAATGGTGGTACTGGTAGCATAAGAAGGAAAGCAAAATAAACCCTAGATTTTTTGCCTTTCAGACAGAGGGAAAAGAAAAGGCGAGAGAAAGAAAAGGGGAAAATATCTCTTCAGAAGTTCAGACTGGGAACTGGATGGATAAGTGGATAGGATAATATATGCGTCCGTTCGAAATTTGCGAGTCCAAAGACGTGTCTAAAATGCATCCTAGAAGAAAACACGTGTGACGCGCACATGCCAGCGTCTGACACGCGTCGTGGGCGCGTCTTGTCCGCGTCCCGCGTCCTTCGCGCGTCAGACTCGGACACGTCACCAATTTTGGTGCGTCCGTGCATCCCATGCTACGCTATGTTAGCATATCCTAACTTCTCTCCTGATTATAGACTTGCTTCAATAATCAGTGTTATATTTCTTAATCATGGATCATGGCTATAACTTATTATTATTTTAGGCATTCTTATGCCTCTACTACTCAGGGAATTGGTGCTCTATACGCCACAAGCCAATTTCTCATATTTATGGCATACGAAGAATCATACTTACTTGACCATTGCCACAGAGGGTTGCTGAAATCCACTCAGTCCAAACGGCGATTGCATAGCTCAATCCGTAGACTATTTTATTGGTCTAAATGGTGATTGCTCGGTTCAATCCTTACACCATTCTGAGAGGAATGGCCCACCTCCAGAAAGCCTGAAAGAGATATACAAGCTTATCGCTTAATTATTTGTTTACATGCAAAGTCATAAGTTTACCAACATATTAAATAGTACGACTTGCACCTAGTCATCTTTGAGTTAACAAGTATTAACAAATCTTACGAGAATCAAGTAAGTTACATGGGGGATATTCTTTAGGGTTTTGGTTTGGCGGTCTACGGCACGTGTGATTGCAACGGGACAATCACTCAACGGGAAAGAAACTAAGTCGTGTGAACGTTGTTAGAAAGATGGGAAGAGAAAGTGGGTTGTTAGTCTTTCCTAATTATTAGGCGTAAGACTCTTAACACGTTTACCGACATATCAAATGGTACGACTTGCACCTAGTCATCTTTGACTTAACAAGTATTAACAAATCTTACGAGAATCAAGTTAGTTACATGGGGGATATTCTTAAGGGTTTTGGTTTGGCGGTCTACGGCACGTGTGATTGCAACGGCACAATCACTCAACGGGAAAGAAACTAAGTCGTGTGAACGTTGCTAGAAAGATGAGAAGAGAAAGTGGGTTGTTAGTCTTTCTTAATTATTAGGCGTAAGACTCTTAACACGTTTCCCCACTCACTCCACTTTCCAACTCTTCCACTTCTTACGAGATCAGTTGGAATTCTATTGTTATAAATAGGTCACTTGACCAGTTTGGAAATCAATTCATTCATCTCGTCCATAATTGATTAATTCATCTCATTCAACATTCAATATCTAGTGAGAACTGAATATCCATCCTAGCTTTTCTTGAAGCATCATTTTGGCAACTTTATTCACAACACAACAAATATAGCAAATTCTCTGATCTCATCTTTCTCGGCTTCCCTCCCTTAAACCAACCCTATTTCCTCTTTTTGTAACTGAAGCAATACTCGAACGGCCATTTCTTGGTTTAGGCGAGTCTTGTTCGATCTTGATCTTTCGAATACCAATACAGCTTCACACTTTACCCCTCAGATTCTCTTTATTGTTTTACGCTTAAAACAGCCGCGCATTTAAAAAAAAAATCAATTTATACACCGCACATATACAAGAGATCTCGATGACGTGAGATTGTTTCAAACAGTATTCAACCTGGTAGGTGATTGCATCATAGGATATCACAGCTGATAATAAAAATTGTGCTTATAGTTTTTCATTTTTTTTAAAATTTTCTTACAATTTTTATTTATTGATGGATGATTTGAGTTTCATTTCTAGCCTACCCCAACTTATTTGGGACTAAAGGTTTGTTGTTATATTTGTTGGTAGAGGACAGACCGAGAAAACACAGCGAGCCAAAATTGGAGTCTCACAGCCATTGGCCACAGCGACCCCATCCCCCTTGGATTTCCGGGGAAAGTCCACCATTTGTATTAGGTGTTTGTTTTGGCTCGGTTTATTCCCTTGATACCCTAACAGTTTTTGATTTTCTTATGGCCAATTGTCTCACTTTGATCTTAGTGCATCTTATGATTGGATTGGTAGTAAGCATTGATGTTTCTATATTTAACATTTTATTATGTGGTAGTTAAGATCCAACGGAATGTACTATAGTTTCTTTGATTCATAAATTTCATGTCAAAGGACGCAGAAAAAAATCATTCTACTGTACAATGTGGTGCTTTTGCCCGTGAGTCTTCATTCATGGAGCTGCGAAGAAAATCATTGGAAATATTACCCAAAGAAATATTACCCAAATGATTGAGCAATAATGTAGCCAGAATCGCGTTTACAGTGGTATTATTGTCCTTTTCTTGTACTTATTCTGCATACTCAGCTTAGAGCATCCACAATGTTGAGCCTGTCAAATGCCAAATGCTATCACATATTTAGCATTTATAAATGAAATTTTGGAAAAGAAGTTTAGTGTGCGGATGCTATAATATAGCACGGCGCAAGTGTTTTATGCGCACGACTAGAGACAGAGTTGAATAATGCGTTTCACCAACAGACGCAAGCAGACATTACGTCTCACAATAGGCGCATTCTAATAATGCATTTCGCATGAGGCGGAGAATTGAAATGCGTTTTTAGTGGAATGGCCCATGATCATACGCCCCATTGTCAGGCGCAGTCATATCATGCGCCCCATTGTCAAATGTATTCCTAAACACTATACTCCTCTCATCAGGCGTACTCTTATGCTACTCTCCATGGTGTACGCACTCTTATACTACGTCTCATCAGACGCATTGTTGAAGTGCGCTTCACACTAACGCATTATCACAATACGCTTGGCCTTCAGACGCATTATCGCGCTGCGTTTATCGATAGACGCCCCGTACAATTACGTTTCTCATTGAACGCCCTATATAACTGCGCTCCATCAAATGCTATCTGGGGTCTCAAATTTGAGACGAAACCCTAGAAATGCTATCCTATATTTGGGTATAGCATGAAGACTGTGGTTAATTTTTTCATTTTTGGATCCTAAATATAACTATAGAACCCATTATAGCATCCCCATTGTGGACGCTCTTAGAAGTAAATGCGGTCCAACGCCCAACCTTGAACGTTGTAAATTTTATCCTATCAAAATCAAAGAAAACAAAACTGACCCCGTGGTCAATTTCGGTCATATTCAGAAGTGCCGAACTTATCGGTCACACCAAGACACCCACCATCACCACTTTGCTAGTGAACTTGACAAATTTTATCTTGCCCAGGCTGAGTCACACAATTCCATCAACATTGTAGGAATCAGACGAAACATCCAAGTAAGATATCCAACCGTTTTACCTGCAAGCCAAAATGAAAAGAATATCCATCCACATTAAGGATAATGCCCAATATTTTTTTATTTTCCCACCATAAAAACAACCGACAAAAACCGGTAAAGTATCCTCTTTTCGGTGACCGACAATTCAAAAGAAGAGACAAGTTTTCCAAAGTTCCTC
>JAJJMA010343823.1:0-15808 GCA_023529015.1 Papaver nudicaule
TCATCCTCTATCACCACCCAATTCCGCCCCTATCTTCTCTTTTACCACCATTCTCAACCCATATTCCCAATTCTATTCGGTGGCTTCTTAATTATTTGATTTCATCGTCGATTATTCGTCGTTAAGCGTCGATTCGATAACGATTCATCGTCGATATAATGGCTTCGAAAACGAATAAAGGAAAGGAGACAGCACCCCCTCCTTCACCTAGTACTTCTTCTTCTTCTACTACCCCTTCAATTCGACGAGAATTTTCAGGCGAAGAAGACGACTCGGACCCAGAAATTCGCAATTGGTTCGAAGGAGATGATAGAGAGAATGCTGTATTGAAAGAAGTGGTTCCACCAGAATTGGTTCCACCAAATCCAATGGTTTCAGTGAGGTAATTCTCAAGCTTTATGTATGAATTTAGCAATTAGGGTTTTCATTTTTCGCCCTGAAAAACTAGGTTTATGTATGAACATCCTAACTCGGTAGCTTATAGAGCTACCGAGTATGAAAATTTACAGAGTCGGTGGCTCTTTTGCTTACCAAGTGCTTATGGATTATACTCTCCTCGGCAGCTCTTTTGACTTACCGAGTATGATAAGTCATATCTGTAAAAATTTTAAGCTATAATCGGTAGCAACTTCTCCTGCCGAGTAACAATTTTTCTTACTCGGTAGTTCTTTTGGTTGCCGAGTATTTTTGTCCTGCCGAAGGGTTTAACAGCACTCGGTAACTCATTTATTTATCGAGCTACCGAGTATGCGTACTCGGCAGCTATACCAAGCTACCGAGGGTCAATTCTACTTACTCGGTTTCTTTTTTGGTTGCCGAGTAAGTGTTTTGTGCCTTCCATTTTACACTACTCGGTAGTTACATGAACTACCGAGTGTTGCTAGACACTTGTACTTTGTTTTAGAACCTGATATCAAAGTTTTTCTTTTCTCTGTTTTGTACTTTGGTATACATTAGGGCCAAGGAAATTAGAACAAAGCGAAGATTCGACAACCCTGAACAATACAATCTAAATATCCAATCTCCGGAAAGTCTACCAGCACGAACTAAAGGGGGACAGAAATTGACCGCTAAACACCGCAAACAAAAAGAACAGGAGGCTGCTGCTGCTAAGGCTGCTGCTAAGGCTGCTGCTAAGGCTGCTAAAAAGGATGCTAGGGCTGCTGCTGCAGAGAGATGGAGTCAAGATATGGGTGTTCCAAGTACAGGGACTTCAGGTGCTGAAGGTAACTCTATTAGAGGTGTTTCTAGTGGAGATGGTGCAGGTAGAGGTGGAGCTAGTAGAAAACAAGCTAGGGCTGCTCCTGCACCTACAACTCAGATTGAACAAGAAGAAGAAGAACCTGCTGGTCAAGGAGAAGATAATGCTGATAAGAAAAGTAAGGAGCACTTGAAATTCAAAATGATCGCAGGTCACGATGACGAAAAACCTCCTGGAACCCCTAACGATGGTGGTGAATTGCTTTTTGGTTACAAAAGCTCTTGGGCGCAAGCAATCTATTGTGCCGAGGTAAGAGGTTCAACCATTTTGTTTTTTTTTTTGTTATTTGGTTACCTATTGTTGCATACCTATAGTCATGTTTATGTTGTTATCTTAGGATCATGTACAAGAAATTCGAATTCTGAAACCTGTATCTTCGGCGGGGAAAATGAAGTTGTGGCCCAAAGAAGATCTTTGTTCCGGAGCTCTTGCGCATGTGGAGGCCTCGGGGTTGTTGCCAGCTGTTGAAAACTCCATGATAGACCATGATAGGGTCTTCATATCAGCCCTCCTCGAGCGTTTTTATGGCGAGACCGACACTATACATATGCCATGTGGAGAAATGGCAATCACTCCAGAAGATGCACACGTTATCACTAAACTCTCGCCTGAGGGCAAGGCGGTTGCAGACGGCTACAACCCTTGTGTTGATTGGAAAGAGCTCAACCGTCTCGTTTCTGACTGCCTTGGTTGGAGCCCGGATAAGTATGTGGAGGAGTGGAAAAAGTGTGCCTCATACAGGAATAGACAGCTCGACCTTAAATCACTAAGGGATCAGTTTAGCGGAACTGCAGCGCGGGAAGAAGAGGGGTTGGAGATATCTAGAGAAACTTGCAGGCATACGGCTACGGCGTACTTGCTCTATCTCATTGGGTGTGTCATCTTTCCCAACAAGACAGGTAGTAGGGTCGATGTCAACCATTTACAGTTGCTGGATCATCTTGACAAGGTCAATACCTACGCTTGGGGAACTGCATGCCTTGCATTCCTTCTGAAGGAGATGAGGACTGCCTCGAGGAAATATACTGCTCAAATTGGAGGAAATGTTGCTATACTTCAGGTAATTCTATCACCATAAACCTCGATTCCCAATTTTGTATTTCGCTTGCAACTTCTAACATTTTGTGTAATATACCTAGGTTTGGGGTTACGAACATTTCCCGGAAATCAAGCGAGCAACTACAGATGATAAATGGCAATCGACTGAAGGTTATGGGAAGAAGTGGATATTCACTAGAGGTCAAACTTAGGCGAGAAAACACATCCAAGCACAAGAATTGATTGACCTCCGGATTCAGTTCGACAACATTACGGTTGATGACATTACCTTTGATCCATGGAAGGATAATGCGAATATATCCCGTGTCCCGCTGAGATGGTTTTTTGGGGGTTTGTGGCACCCTCTTGACTATGTGATGTATAATCCAACTCGTGTAATGCGTCAACTAGGGAGGGTCCAAGGAGAACCTTGGAGTATGTTGTTTGCCGATGGGTGGAACAAAGTTGATATTAGTAGATGCGGATGGTCAGGAGATGCAATCACGGTTGAACACGACAAAGCTCCAACCATAGAAGAGCAGTGGAATGTGAGAAATCTTTTTATGGTTAATACTGGCGAATGGGTTGTGGGACAGGCTGATGTGGTGGCCGAATACATGGAATGGTACCGGAAGGTTTCTCACCCCTTTGTGATTTGTTCCGATGGGAATCAGCCAATCTCAACTACATTACCTCCAAAAAAGGGTGGCGGCACAACTACCTGCGGGTCTCTCCTTAAGGGATTGCCCAAAGCTATGGTTGCGAGAGTGGTACGTATTCTTGAGAAATTTTCTTAAATTTTGGTTTAAATTATAAATTACGGTTTAAATGTGTTGAATTATGCTTTGAATTTCATACAGAAACATAGAATTGAGTTTGCAACTACCGCTCTTATGGGACATCTCATGCTAAAAGAGCCTTTGAGGACGCGAAAAATCACAGAAACCTGTGAACTTATCAAAAATTTTGATAATGAAGCATATGCTACGCAGTATGGAGAGACTGGTGAGCCATTGCAGGGGAGCAAGCGTCCGTTGGATTCAACCAGTGCTGATCAAGAAGACGATGCTGATGAAAGTGGTAGAGGTGGAGCTTCTAAGCGAATCCCGAAGATAACCCGTTCTAAACGAGGTCGTGGTGGTGGCCGTGGTAATTGAAGTAAGTGGTTTGTTAAACTTACTTCAAAAGATGTTGGACTTTTAATGTGTTTGGATTGCATTTGTTTGGTTTATCCCTTTAATGTGTTCGGATTTCATTTTTTATTACGTTTGTTACACTCTATTGTCAGAATAGAAACACTACTCGGTTGCTTAATTTTAATTTCTGAAGATACCGAGTATACCTGGTTTTGCAATTGTCATTCTGTCTTTAGAAATAGGAATAATCGGCCACTTAGTTAGCATTTTTAAGCTACCGAGTATTATTGTTGTTTAGAAGATATACCACTCGGTTGCTTGTGGTTGCTACCGAGTACTGGTTAGAAGATTCAATACTCGGTTGTTTGTTGTTGCTACCGAGTGCCTAAGTTCAGTTAGAAGATACACTACTCGGTTACATTTTGTTGCTACCGAGTATGTATTGCATACCATAAAAGTTGGAATGACCCTCGGTTCTACAAGGAATATAAGTTACACTACTGGTTTAGACAAATAAAATTTCATTAACTAACAACTTAATGGATTACATTGAAATTAAATCAACAAACATTCCAGCGAAGGAAGAAACTCTTTAGTTCGGCATAATGTGGTTCGTACTCGAAATCTCGACCTTTCCCTTGTTTCCATACCTTCAAAGTCGCAGTATATACTTCATCCTCCGTAACATCTTTCCCAAGTTGAGCTCCGACCAAGCGACGAACGTGCATAAAATCACGTGCATTTTGGTGTATGATCCACCATCGATCTGACAGGCCTCTTGCATCTCGCACGTATTGTTTTGGTTGAAGGTCGAAGTCTTGTTCGATATAATTCCAAATGGAGTTCCAGTTGATGTCTTTGCACGGTTTCGATATAACATACTTCGACCTATTGTTTTGTTTACCACGATTTTTTTGTAATTCATAATAGAACATAACGTCTTTACAAAGACGTAGATCTTCTTCCAACGTAAACGGAGCAAAACTAGCTTTCTTTCGTGTTGATGGAGGAGGAGATAATGGTTTTTGAGATGGAATACACTCATAAAAGTATTCATGAACTAGCTTATGAGTGAAGTTTCGATAACGTGTACGAGGAGGAGGAGATGATGGAGGAGTACCGACTAAAACGAAGTTTGGTTGGGGAGATGATGGAGGAGTACCGACTAAAACGAAGTTTGGTTGGGGAGATGATGGAGGAGGTGTTGAGCTTGGTTCCTTTGGTTTCCGTAACAAAGAAAGTATTTGTTGTGGTGATCGAATGACCCTTTTGTTATTTGAAGATGAACTTGCCATTGTGGAAGAAGGCAAGATAGGATGGCTTTCAAATTATTTTTTTTTTAAAGGAAATGGGTTTGGGGAAGATTGAATTTATAGCAACTTCTCGGTGGCTTTGGTTGAATGCCCAACGGATATATATTTTGAAAAAAAAGTACACATTTTCAGAACGGCTAGAGTACTCGGTAGCTCGATTAGGAGTATAAGCTACCGAATATAAAGATTCAGAAAATTAGGTACATTCGGTGGGGAAATGTGCTACCGAATAGGAAGATTCAAATTTTTGGGGAAATTTTTAGGCACTTTTACCCAAAAATAATGTCGTTTGGGGATATCTCTATAAAAGAAAAACCTTCTTCCCAACAATAGCCACACCAATAACCCAACTTTGTAAGCTCAAACCACTTATATGAAATGGAAAATCCACCAATGACAAACATTGCACAATGGGATGACGAGGAGGATGGGTCGTTGGTAGCTGCGTTCATCATTTTTTACAAAAAGCATCCAAATGCTGGTTACGTCTCGTTTTGGAAGGGTGTAGGGGTTCATTATCAACACATCACCGGGAATACCAAAGAACGCACGTGGGAGAAACTAGCAAATAGATTTGACTACATCAAAGGCCGTATGAGAGAGCATTGTATAATATGTCAACTGATAGGTTCTCAATTTCAAGACGAACACACTTCGGAAGAAGATGTGAGTATTATCTTCTCGTTTTCTATCATGATCCAATCATGGTGTATTTGCACACTAAAGTTTTGTTTTTAACAATTTCAGAAATAAGCTTTCAAGACGCTATGGAGACAGCGGAACGGGGCTCGCAGATTTCGACATGGATGGATTCTGAGGATGCTGCTAAAGCACTCAACGAAATTCATCACCGATTGGCTATTAGTCAATGATCCACACGCCACTTACTAGTTCTGTTTACATGCTAATCGGTAACACTATGGAGTTACCGAATTATAATTCGGCAGTATATATGTTTTTACTGCCTACCGAATATATTTACTTTCAAATTTTGTACTTTATATCTATTCGGTAACTATATGTAGCTACCGAATGTACCTCGTAACTCTCAACCACAACGGTAATTTAATGACAAATGTATCCGTTGGGGCTGGTGCCTCTATTTAAGATTAGTTTCTGCACCAGTTTTTTCCACTCAACCAAAACTGATCTTGCCCTCTCAAAACCAAAACTTATCTTCAAGAAAAATGGGTGATTATATTTGTTTCACCAATGAAGACGAGCTTATGGTTATCAAATCGTTTATTCCAGTGTACCTTGAACGACCAGCAGAACGCCACTCAATGTTTTGGAAGAGAGTTAAAGAAATCCACGTTGAATTAGATGGGAATCCAAAAGGCCGTAAATGGAGGGACTTAAGCGACGCATTCGACCACCTAAAGATGATCTTCAAAGATTATATTCGGATTCAAAAATGGGTTAGACGATCTCATGGCTCTCGTTCCATCCAAGACAAAGTGAGTATTTTTACACTTCCAATGTTCATACAATATTGAAGGTTGTAACTAACTTCTATTTATCTTGTGATTCAAGGTGGCACAAACCAACGTACTTTGGGACATACGACATGGAGGCGAATTCAAGCATTTACAACATTATATGTATCTTAAGACGTATGCTCCAACATATCTCCAAGTACTGAGTTCTGAGGTTAGAAGGTCTGGTTAGAAGTAGGGATTGAGAAGATGAAACTTCCGATGAATTGTAGTGAAATAAGGTTGTATTTCCCTTTGGGTGATGCACCATTCGGTAAATCGGGTTAGTAAAAGAGCTACCGAATATGTACTCGGTAGTTAAATTATACTTACCGAATATCTGTACCAATATCCTGTACCAAAAATCAATACGAATCGGTAACCCAATGATCTGCCGAGTATACAATCGGTAGATTTCATTGTCTACCGAGTATGCTTTCCTTAAATTTGTTTATACTGACAGAATACGTATGAGCTACCGACTGGTATATAATTAGCATTATGGAGCTACCGAATATAAGAACAGAAATCCAAACAAGTGCATTTACCATAATATGTTCCAAGTACAAGTTTCATTTAACCCAAAAAGCTTGCTCTAATCAAGATATATTGTCAATAAAAGGCCAAAAATTCATCCACACTAAGATACATACCTTATTCCACATCAGTCGTGCCGCTCGGAAGGGGATGTTGAACCTTCCAATCTTCTATGTTGGACGCATACTTCTCAATCCAAGCACTACAGTGGTTGTCTTGAAAATGGGTTGAATACCCTGCCATGGGAGGTAGGGGACAATCTTCTTTTAACCTCAAACCAATGAAATGGTCGGGGCCTATAAACGCTATGACGACTCTTCTACCGACGTTTTCCTCCGTACAAACCGATCTTGTAGGTACAAAAGTAGAACAATGACCTATCCCAATCGAAAAATAATGGACAACGCAATCGAATGAGTCAGCAATTAGATATCCACACCATGGCATACGCATCCAATACTTGGGAGCAACCGTCTTCATATTCTTTCGGCCATTAATACGGGCAAGATCATCGTTGAATTGTTTCAATTTATCCCTACGATTACCTTCCAAATTCATTCCAATATAGAATTCCTTGTCCTTGAGGAGTTGCTCTCCCATCTTTTTTTTTGTATATCCCACTGGAGTGAGGTTGTCGACAAAAACTTGTTGGCGTATTCCAAGTTGCTCCAAAACGACGTGAAAACCACAATTTCTATCACGTGGAACATCATCGATTGCTAAAACAAACTTCCGTACACATTCCAGAAGTTCTTCTAAATAATGTTGAGAGAGAATGGGAGGACGTACCGTAGTTGTTACCAACACATCACCAACACTCTCCCTTGTCGACGACTTTGGTTTCACTTGCCTTGAACATTCTCCCTTGTCAACAATGGGTCGTCCCCTTTTTTTTGGAACCGGATCCGGTGCAAAGTCAGCTTCTGTGTGCTCATGCAGAGAAGGATCACACTCAGAAGAATTATGCTGCTTTGTGGACGAAATCTTCATATTCTTCAACTCCAGTCTTTCTACTTTTCTTGGTTTAAGGGTTGGCGGTCTTCCTGGTGGCTTTTGCTTCATTGGTTCTTTATCTAAATTTAAGAAGGGGTGCATTGCCACCTCCAAGTCGTCGTGGAGGTTCTGCTTTTGAGAAAAATCGTTCTCGTCGTACATTGTAGCGATCCGATGACACAATGGCGTTTCCGTAAAAGCAACTTGGGGGTTCTTTGAGGGATTTGGAGTGAAAGATAGTTGCTTCCAAAACGGATCAATGTCATTCATATCAATTCTGTGTACGTACTTACCAACCTTATGCGGACAAGGTAGTCCGATCCCCGACATCGTCTTACAATTGCAATTATCATCCGGCACACCGTGCTCCATATACCACTTAAAGTCTTTCATCATGTGATTTATGGCCCATGTCGACACTCTAGAAGTTAAACCACGAAGAAGTGGATGACCTTTGTACTTTTTAAAATATCCTTGCCTACTCCACTCCATTTTTGCCTTTATTCTGGTCAAATCACGCTTGGTGAACTCGTGAATACCATGTTGGAGCGACACAACCCCATTTTGACCTCCTTGAAGAATTCTTTTCAGTCTCCCTTGTTGACCCTCCACCAAACTTGTTGCTTCGTTCTTATAGTTTTTATAATTATATGTCCATGCACGGACAAACATCACCTTTAGCGGCAACCACTGTTTTTGGCAATACTCTACTGCCAACTTGTGTTTTGGGTTCTGACTCCACTCGAATATCCAAGCCTCCAGGTTCAGCTCATACTCTGCCTCGGTCATAGACCAAACAATCTTATCCCATCCTTTTTGAAATAGCAAAAATAATCGGTGACCATCCTTAAACGCCTCCTCAAACTTTTTGTCCTCTTCCTCTCGTTGTGCATCGGTGAGTTTACTAAGACGTTCCCGTTCCTCTAATTCAATGTCCGCACCTTTTGGACGCCTTTTCGGTTGAATATGCTTTCTGCAACGCGCTCTGATGTTACACTGGATGTGCCAAGTGCAAAGAATATTGTGGGAACCAGGAAATACTTCTTGGATGGCATTCATCAAGGCTTGTTCGTTGTCCGTAACGAAAACGTTTGGAATTTCACCCGGATTGTAAAGACTCTTCACCTTGTTCAACATCCAAACATAACTTGGTTCGATCTCCCTATCCATCAAACCCCAAGCCACGGTGAAACTTTGTTTGTCCGATGTGTGGCAAGCAATATTGATCAACGGTATGTTGTATTTATTGGTTTTGTAGGTGCAGTCAATCAACAAAAATTGGTGGAAGCATCTTGCAAGTTTAATCATATCCGGATGCGCCAAAAAAATACGTTTCACTTCCCCGTTAATGGTTTGTCTTCTCATTGTGTAGTTGTGTTGCTCGCATAACCAAGCCGATTGAGACATAATCAATCGACCATCCCAATCAATCTTACTAAACATGGCTTTCGCGGCTTTAACTGTATTCAAAGTAGACAAGTTGTTGGGGTCTTGCTCCCTTATCATAGTGAGGATTTGATTCCCGGTACTTGTGCCCATCATCGCCCTTACAATATCCATTTGAGGTGGAGTCAACTTAGCATAAGCAACGTGCCCAACAAGACTTTCCGGAGGATCATGGTTGTGATAACCATTCATTACTTTCATTCTCCACAATTCATCACGTCCTAGATTATAAACAAGCTTGAACGGACAATCGGTCTTCTTTGAATGAGTATCGTAGATCCTGTCGGTCTTCTTTATAGGCTTATAACCCTTTGCATCATGACTCACATCCTTCCTACTGCACTCACAAATCATTTCAAACCTATTCCACCTTGATTGTTGACCGGTAACCACTACGCACATGATCTCTTTTGCACGCACCTCAAGCCAAGCCTTTGCATCTTTCCTCTCTTTCCATGTCTAGACGAGAAAGTCACAAGACTCACAACAATTAGAAAACCAAACCAAAAGGGATAAAATCTTAGATAATACAAGTGTAGGAGGCATACCAATTCAGTTAGATAGTGTGAGGAGGTATCGGGTCGCAAATATGAATCATATTCAACAACATCATCCTCGGGAAGGTCCCCAAAGGGTACAACCTACAAAGAAGATTGAAAACTTTAGACAACTAAATTGGAAAACTAACAACAATCAGTAGCTCGATGAAAAAGACAAGCTGCCGAGTAGTACAGGAAAGAATTACTCGGTAGCTAATTAAGCCACCGAATATAGATGAGGTTTGGCCAATATTCTGTACCAAAAACCAATATGAATCGGTAACCATTTGAGCCACCGAGTATACATTCGGTAGCTTAGAAGTCTACCGAGTATACATTCGGTAGCTTAGAAGAGATTTCGAGCAACCGAATGGTTACTTTACTGTGCATGTACGGATGGTGGTTGGGATATTCGGTGGCTCCATTAATGGTCTGGATCTACCGAATATTCTAACTGCAACATTCAAAGCATGCAAACATTGATTTTTCATACGTCAATCAACCATTACAAGCTAATGGGTTTCAAATTAGAGAACTACCTGATCATTTGGAGTCGAGTTCACTTCCCTTCCCTTCTTTGATTCTTGATTTTCTTCCAAACACTCTTGTTCATGGCTTTTCTCTAGAATGGTAGAGTTCCAACAATCCATGGCTTCTTTAACGTAAGAGGAATTCGTAGCATGATCATCTTCAAGAGAAGAAGATTCACCCCGCTCAATCTCACTCAAAACAACCATCTCAACTTCTAAAAAAAAAACTTCTTCTTTTTTTTCTTCTTCTTCTTCTAACTCCCTCTCAAATGAAAAAAATTTGAAAAGAACTAAAGTAATCGGTGGCTAAGTAGCTAAATTAGTAATTAGGTTAGCTTAATCGGTAACTTGTTTTGAGTTAATCGGTAGCTTAATATGTGTGGGGGTATTTTAGACACTGAGATAAGGGATAGCCTAATTATACCCGGGTGATCGAGTTTTGAAAATTTTTCGAAATATGCCGGGATTCCTTTATGCCTTGATGACGCAAGGTAAAAAAAACAACAAAAACAACAATAAAAAATGATATATACTGTGTTTGGCTTTTCCCACTGTTGAATGGACGCAATTCATAACGCAGCGCAATGGCAACTTACAACAAGAACACAAGTATCCAGTTGTTCATCATGATCCTTTGCTTAGTAGTATTCCATCTACTCCTACTACTTCCAGAATCAGACGCAGTCTCTAGTGGTAAACCGGTCACATATCTTCCTGGATTAGCACTTCAACCTCTTCCTTTCCATTTAGAAACCGGGTACATAACTTCTCTTCATCTCTTGTTTCATCCTGTCATGTCCATGGTTTTAACTCCGGTAATCCATCAATGATATTGCAGGTATATAGGTGTTGGTGATAATGAGAATTATCAACTGTTCTACTACTTTGTCAAGTCAGAAAGAAATCCAAAGGAAGACCCTCTTGTTTTATGGCTCACCGGTGGCCCTCGTTGCTCTGCCTTCAGTGGTTTGGCACTGGAAGTAGGTAATATCATCTTACTCCATATGCCTAGATTTTTCTCATTTCTCACATTTAGATCCAGAAAATCCCTTATCAATGGTTGTATGTAACTTTAGGTCCTATATCCATGGCCAAAGAGGAATACAAGAGTGGCAGCTTACCCAAGCTGACATTGAATCCAAACTCATGGACAAAGGTATAATCCAATGTTGAGTACAATGTTCATCTATGTTAGCAAACAACCATTGCCATTGCCCTTGGGTTATTGTTTATTTCTGGTCGTATCAGGCGCGCTTAAGTGCCTCGCCTCGCGCCTCCAACAACATATATGCTCATGTGTAGTAGTATACTCCTTTCCAATGGTAACACTGTTTTGTTGACACTTGAATGGTAGACTGCCAACATTATCTTCTTGGATGCGCCTGTGTACAGTGGATTCTCATATTCAAAAGCATCACATGATCCAGTAATGACAGACACTGAATCAGCTAAGAACACCCACGAATTCCTTATCAAGGTGGGGCATTCATTTCAATGGCATTTCGAATTTCAACACTACGATGGGACCTGTGCAATGTGCACCCTTGCAGACTTGGAAATGGAGTATTTTCCAACCATTCTAATATTATTTGCATATGTTTGTTTGGTTTACCAATTGGCAGTGGTTGATTCAAAATCCTGAATTCCAATCTAACCCACTTTACGTTTCTGGCGATTCCTATTCCGGCATCATTGTCCCAATTTTAGTTCAACAATTAATCAGAGGTGATAATTTTACTAGCTATTACGTGAATTAGGTAGATAAAGGGTAGTATCCTAACTTGCTTTTGCTTTTGTATTTATAAACATTGCAGACATGGAAGATGGAATGCACCCATTCCTCAACTTTAAGGTCTGAAATCAATTTGTATATATTCTCAAGCAATTTGTATTTTGAAAGACGCCTAAATTTATTTTTATAGGAGTCTACTGTATTATTCATTCAAACCAAAATAGTGATTAAATTATCGCGTACAAGAAATTGAACAAGACCAGTCAGTAATTATATTTTAATTTCAACTAGATTAAGAAATTAATTGCTTTATAAATCTGTTTTATATTGCCTTTGAGATTGATAATGTTTACTCAATTAGGGATATTCAATGGGCAATCCGGTTACTTACATCGAAATGGAATATAGTGCAAGAGTTGAATATGCACATAACATGGGGCTTATATCGTATGAACTCTACCAGGTGAGCACATGGTAATGCTTTAGTACAATTTGTTATGCCTTCTCAAATGTGTATTTATCTTCTTTTTTTTCTTGCCAACAACAGTCTATGAAGGTAAACTGTAACGGAAATTTCCTAAATTTTGATCTCTCAAATCCAAATTGTTTGCACCATCGCCAAGTCTTTGAAGATGTAAGTTGAGTTCTTTCATCATTTTGTTATTTGTATGTACAAGCTTTTCAGGTGTTTAAAATTTCAGCCGCTATTGTGGAGTTTAATTTTGATTGTCATGCATTCTCTAGTTGATTTCAGGAATAAATCTGTCGCAAATATTGGAACCACTTTGCACTGTTAGCACTCTCCCGAAACTCAAACAGATGACAAGGTATAGCGAACGACGATCGCTTAAGAAAACAAGAGAAGATCTTTCTGACGAACAACAAGTCCCTTATTATAGTTGTTGGCGGGTAATCATTCATCTTACCTCTCCCCCGCACTTACATAAATAATCCATCTTTCGAAAGATCTAAAAGTAGATCAACATTATGAGTTGTGTAGTTATCAGATATGTCGGATGATTGGGCAAACACTGTTGCGGTTCGTAAAGCACTCCATGTCAGAGAGGTAAGCATACGCGTACATAGACCCTGAACGGTTCGATTTCAAGGCCATAGGGTTCAAGTACCAATCAGTTATGGATGTTTCCTAATATATTGTGAACTAACAACAACAGGGAACAGTCGAAAAATGGATTAGATGCGACAGGAATTTCACTCAAATTCCATATGAATTTAATGTTAAAAGCAGCATCGACTATCATCGCAACATTAGCACCAAAGGTTATAGAAGTCTTATCTACAGGTGAGGATTTCTGTGAGTCAACAACAAGCCAATATTGCATACTAGGAAATTTGCAAATGCTTAACACAATCTTTTTGATCTTCAACATGCAGTGGTGATCATGATATGAAGGTGTCACATATAACTACCGAATCATGGATACGATCACTCCCTAACTTGTCTGTAATAGAAGAATGGCGTCCGTGGTATTTGAGTGGACAAATTGCAGGGTATGTTTAATAATGTTGATTGCTTGATTCATTCGTCGGGCTGATATTAATACTGGTTTTACTTATTCTTGTTTGCTTTGTAGATACACAAGAAGCTACTCAAATGGCTTAACATATGCAACTGTTAAGGTAATTAAACCTAGATAGCAACAAACATCGTAGCTAGCTAGCTGCATATGGAAGCCTAACATTTCTCTTTTCTTTCCATATATTTTAGGGAGGTGGCCATGAAGCTGCAGGGTACAAGCCTGCAGAATGCTATGCCATGTTTGAGAGGTGGGTCTCAAATACCTCATTGTGAAGGATTTGAGACGATCACTGCGGCGGGATGCTAGTATAGGAGCATCTGGAGATTGATGTTTTCCTGATGCTTCTTTCTCTCTTGATATGTTATTTATTTGTTATTTATTTGTCCGTCTAGATAGAAAATGTTAATGTATGCATCCATGCATAGGTCAAATATTCATTCATTATCAATTTTTGCTTCGGATATGCAAAACATTACTATTTAAGTTGTGTATTTGTTACTAGTTAGTGTCCAAAATAAATAAGGTGTGAGTAATTGTTTTAGGTTTTTATAGGCTTGTATTGAAATTTCCATTGAGTGTGTGTATGTTTAAAGTACATTAGGAAAAACTCAACTGAGCCTACTTGGAACTTGGAAGGAGGCCACAATTGTACAATTTACAAAATAAAAAAATTATAAACCCGCCAATTTCATTTCATTAAGCTCCTGAAATGAGCTGATCAGTGCACACGATGATGAGTACGCACTCAAGTATTTAGTACTCCCTCCGTCCATCTAAAATAGGCGGAAAAATGAAAATCCCGTAGAATAAGAAATTTTATTGTTTTCATACATTTATACTTTCTTGTTTTTACCCTTTGTCTACCCTTTGTCTTATTATCAATACAATTTCCCATACAATATAAATATGGGTATACATATCAAAAAACACTTTGAAATTAGATATCCACTTGTTCAATGGGACAAGGAAATTTTCATTTTCCGCCTATTTTAGAGGGACAGAGGGAGTACATGTAACATAATCTCTTAAAAATGATTATAGGTGTCGTTCATATTTTCCAGTTGTTGGTTGTGATGTTTACTAGACCAAAAATGTTCAGCCGATAGTAAAAGTAAAAACAAGTAAAATCTCAAAATTATGCAAATTCAAAAGAGTGTTCAAGAATGCGATTAATGCATGTCATTAGAGCTATTTCAGACTTCTCTTTGGTTCCTTGGAGGTTAGCAGTCTATTGGTTGAATTGCATAAGTTTTTATCGACCATTGAGTTCAGATACGGGGAGCCTCTACTGGTTCACAATGGTGGGATGAACCACCATATTTTATTCGGTCGGCTTTGGGTATTGAGAGATCTTATCTGGCTATTTATCGATTTAGATAGTTTGTATCATATTTTCGACTTTTTTTTCTTTTTTCTTTTTTTATCCCCTTTTTCTGTCTTTTGAGGTTTTGGCATAGTCCCCCTCATATTTTTTCTTGCCTTGATCTATAAAACTCCTTGCGAGTCTTGCTTAAAAAAAAATGTTGCCCTTCCCAAATAATCTCCACATAGCAATTTGGCAAGCCCCTATGTAAAATAGTTTCATAATACCAAATATAACCATGCATAATTAGTGATTAATTAGTGTTCAAATGGTTTAATTAACTTAAATAATTATGATTAGTCTAATTTCAAAAAAAAAATAAAAAATACGATTTTTCTGTCTCTAATTCCTAACAAAAACACAAAAAAGCAGAAGATTTTGATTTTTTTCCCTCCCAGATGCAATTTACGACTGAGAATTACAAGCCGTAAATAAGAGTTTTGGCTAAAACATCAAGCCGTAAAAGACACTTTCGGCTGATAATGTTGGGCGTATTTAATCTTACGGCTTATTGTTCTTCATGTTCCAGCCGAAAGTTTTGGAGTAAAAAACTTAGGACATTTTTGGTTGTGCACTATTTACGACTGATAAAAAACAACCGTATGTTAAGTTGTGTACATACATAGCCCCATGTTACGCCAACAAAATCATAGCCGTAACTAACCTATGGTTGAGACATGCACACTTGCGGCTTATAAGTTTGCGACACCAATATATTGAAAAACTGAAATATCTACGGCTTACATCAAATAGCCGTAACTTAAGTTATACCTTCGGCTACTAATTTATTGATGTAGGTGATTATTTCGGCTACATGTTTTTCGGATCTAAGCCGTAACTGTCTACTTTCGGTTACAGGTAGCCGTAAGTAACCCTGGTTCGAGTTTTTTTTTTTTTTTTTTTT
>JAJJMA010343823.1:15908-26493 GCA_023529015.1 Papaver nudicaule
CTAAAGAAGAAGGTGGATTTCGATTGTTACCTTTCGATATTCCTTGTGCCACCATTCTTAGCTGAATCCATCGAAGTTTCGAAAAAATCTAGGGTTTTTCTAGGGTTCGAAGAAGAAACGAGGAGAGGAAAAACGAGAAGAAAGAGAAAAACAATTTTAGTTGTTAACTTTTTTTTAGTTTTTTATTTTTGAATTAAGTTAAATTAGATTAAGAAAAGATATACTATTAGTCCGAATTCTACTGTTGTGAGAGTTACTTATACATTTCACCAAAATAAACATCCCTTATAATCACCCACCGATTCAATAAAATAAAATCTAGGGGCTTCAAAAAAAATTGAAGCCCCAATATCAGCACTCATTCAAAAATTACTGATTTCTAAAACTGCGGAAGGTGGATTGTTGTCGGATCGGCAATCCCCCCCCCTAACACCATGCTCTTTAGTACAGGATTAAACCTAATCCTTCAAATTCCTTTACTGTATGTTCAACTAATTACTTCAAAAAAGCGAGTGTACCTACTCTTGAACATAGCACTACTGTTGTAGGGGTCTGTAAAAGTCTTTGAATACCGGCACACCTTTCTAGTTTGTAGCACTGTACCTGGTTAAGACATTGCATGTGCGATATCTTGGACCACAAATTGGCACCATGATGCTGGTGGACATTCAAAACGCATTGAAGACGGCAAAATTTAGAACCGTGTTTTTCGGCAGCTCCAAAAATTTGGGGGCAGCTCGCTAGATGACAAAACGGGGACATTTTGGTCATAATTTTTTTCAAAAAGGCTAATCTACCCTTGGACTAATTAACACTAATTTTTATGATTAGTGTTAATGATAATTGTTAGTGTTAATGATTTCGGCTTATAGATTTTTTTGTTTTTGGGTGAGAAATTTCTTGGGTTTTGGGGGAGAAAAGGGGAAAAATCTTGAGCTACACAGAAGCATTTTCGGCCTACACGATAATATGTTTCTCTGGGCCGAAAATACTATTTGAAAATGGCAGCTATGTTGCTAGTTTCGGCCTAGAGAAATATTCCATCGTCTGGGCCGAAATTATTTCGGCTTAAGATTTAAAATTTTGTCTAGGCCGAAACTCTCTCTGGGTTATTTTTAGCTTATAATCTTAAACTTCTATATAAGCCGAAACAGTTTCGGCTAAAAATCTTAAACTTCTATATAAGCCGAAACAGTTTCGGCTAATAATCTTAAATTTATATATAAACCGAAACAGTTTCGGCCCATTCATTTCTTTTTTCATTTGAGCCGAAACTGCATTACTGCAGCACAATCACACTACTTTCATTCAAACAAAATCATTTATTACTAACACAATCACACACATACAACACATCAAGATTTTGCTTCAATACATTCGTTAACAGAAATTCATCAGGTAAAAATGCAGTTGGTGATGTCCACAAATATACAATCATAACCAGTTCACATATATACTAGATATACATAGTCTCTTCCAGTACAACTATAAACCCAAAACAAACCAAGCACAACTTACAAGCAATAAAACTAGGCACTGCAGCACAGAACTTATGGGCATAAAGAACAAAAGTTGTTGGGACACAAATCGCAAAGTCAGACCAACTCTATTGATACCTGAAAACCTGAAAAACAAAGTGCACTTGTTACAATATATAATGGCAATGCAAAATTATTTTGGAAGATCTCAAAAATTACAAAATTGCTTTTGGATTTATACATAAAAACTTACTAAACTTCAACTAAACACGCATGTGGTACACACATTTGATGTTATATAATAATATATCAGTACCAATGCTCTCAATTACAAAAGACAGTACCATGGTTCTGTCGCATGGGAAATTCATATAATTATCTCTCGAACTGCCAAACACACAAATATACTTGCATACACGGCTGGTAAAAAGAACTACAGGGAGTTGAGTAAAGAGAGCAAGACTTGCCTAATTTTTCCAAAGCTTAGCCTGTTCCACGTATCTGAAATATTCTCTCACTAGCAACTTAACTTGGAGCATCAATCTTCCCAACTCCCACCACGAGACCACATACAAAGGCAAAGAGTTCACAATAGCAATCCTAGGCATTCTACAATATCTTAGTCTTAGTCTTACAAGTAGTTATATCAATTTTTTTTCAAGCAGTAAAACCAGGAACTGAGGCATAAAACTTCAGTAAAATCGCAAAGTCAGGTCAGCTCTATTGATACCTAAAAACATGGTGCACCTATTGGTCAAGCTCGTCCCTGATCCTGTCTGTTGACCTGAGAAGACTAATGTAAGTGAGAAGGATAAATGTGCATGCGCACAGAGAGATAACATGATCAAATAATATAACCTGGTTGAAGTTAAGACATTAACCTTCAGATGATAATAAGCACACCCAAACGCAATTCCAACCATTCCAGCATAGAAAAATGCACAATCCCAAATTTCTCCTCTTAACCTACAACATACAAACAAACCCCCATTAACAAAATCACACACACAATCAACTAATTTCAATTAACAAAAATCTAATAATACTCTTCACAACTGCATCCCATCTGCCATAATCCACAGTAACTTCATCAGCTAAACAGTTAGGACTTGATTATCTTAATAATTTTCTCAGTTGTGACAGCAATATAAGGCAACAAACTCAATACAATACAATAGAACCCTTGAAGAACCACCAGCAGAAAACCCCACCAGTTCACCTGGTCACTGTAAACAATTCAACACAATAGAACCCTTGAAGAACCACCAGCAGAAAACCCCATTCCATAACAAAATCAATTCAAAACCCCAAGCAACAATATATTTCACCAAATAAAACAAACCGTACTTTCAATTTCGATTTCAATTTCATCAAATCAAATCATTCAAACAAAAAGATCCCAAAAAAAAAATCAAAGAAAAATTAGAAAATTGGTTTTCATAGAAAAAACTTCAAACAAAAATCAGAAAATCACTAAAATGAAGAACCCTAATTTTATAAAACAAAAATCAAACAGAAACCCATCAAGCCCCATGTATCAAATTAACACAATTGAATCGAAACCCTAGATCAAATTAGATTCAAAAGCAGTAAAATTAGATTTCAATTTTTGAATAAAAAGCCTTATAACCAGTTTCAAGTAGAACAAATCTCCGCATGTAGTTTCTGATTCCTGTAGATTTATTTAACAAAACCCTCAAGTTCTTCCTGTTGATTTGTCCCCAACTTGATTTATAACAAAAAACTGATAAAACCCCCAGAAACCTTTGATGATGATGGTGGTGTTGGTGAAGGTTTATGAGTTTGTGGTGGTGGTGGTATAACAGAAAGAGGAAGAGAAGCAGAAGAAGAAAGAAGACGAAGAAAGAAGATAAGAAGAAGTTGCAGAGGAAGAGAAACAGAAGAAGAAAGGAGACGAAGAAATTAAAAGGCTGGGTTAGGTTTAGGGTGTTTTTATTAGGGCAGTGGCAGATTAGTAATAAATGATTCAGGGTAATTATGTCTTTTCATCCTATTTTGTCGGCTAGCAAGCTGCCACCAAATTTTTCGGTCGGCCGAAAATTAATCTTCAAAATTTATAATTTGTGCGTGAGGACTAGTAGTTAGGTTCGATCCGTCAAGTCAGGAATATCATGTTCGGCAGATTGCAAGGAAGGATAACGGTGTCACGTCGTCCTAACTTACTCCCAAAATCTTCTTAACTTTCCCTTTAAACTTAACTCATGCCTAGTTAATTTAACAGGACCCAATCTAAACTTCTCTGAACACCAACGGAACCCCAATCTGAACCTTACATGAACCCCACCTGACTCCCACCTGACTCCCACCTGACCCCCACCTGAACCCCGATCTGACCCCCACCTGAACCAGAAGCGAATTTAACCAGAGGTTATTTAGGTAATATAAATGTGAAGGATAGAGAGGTAATTTTATGGTGGGACACGTCTGACTTAATTCTGACTTAGCGGTGTTGTACCTTACAAAGAACATGTTGGTGAATCTCTTTAAAGGTAGGACTATCTTGTACATACCATATTAAGAGAGGGACCTAGAACTTTGTTCCCCAATTTATAGTACTAAATATCTTTCTCCTTATCTTGATATAATTGTCGGCCGTTTTTTGAAACAGTTTTAAAAACTGGCCAAACCGTTAAGTTTTCCGTCTGGGCCCACCATCCAAGTCAAAACCATTGACTTGGTCAAGATTCCCTATGAAATTTACCTTCCTATCCCTACCACTAATCTACCACACATTCAATAGACGTTGAGAGATCGAACCACTACACGTGCCACCTAACACGTGTGGAATTACTTCCCTATCCTAACATGTGCGACCTAACACGTGCGTGCACATTTCACCTAAAATCACATTATCCATTCGATAAAACTCATTTTTTCTCTTCGTTCTTCTTCTCTGCTTCTCTGTTGCTGCTTCTTTCATTAGATTAGAGATTTGAAGAATAAATTAGACGTGAAGGGTAATCAGAGTTGAAGAAGAATAGTCTATTGGTTTCTCTGCTGCTGCTTCCTTTTCCGTTAGGTAAGAGATTTAGAGACGAAAAAAGTAGACGAGAAGAGTAATCAAGGATGAAGAATTTTGGGTAAGATTTGGCATTAGAGTTAGCATATGATGAAAACCCATGCTCAGAAACTCAAGTTTAGTTGTTTAATCGATTGAAATTTTTCTAGGGTTATTTTTCCCCCCTTTTCAATTTAAATGTTTGTATGCATAAATTGATGTTTGTTTTTATTAATTGAGGGTTTGTTTTGAGTTAATTGACGGTTTAATTTGGCTAATTTAGTATTTAATTTGGCTAATTGAGGGCTTGATTGTTGTGGTGGTGTTTAGATTTTCTGACTGAACAGTGGTGGTGCTTCTGATTGTTTGATGGGGTTGGCATGTGTGTTTGCATCAATGGGCTTAGATTGTAGCGACGAGGGTTATCTCTTCTTCTTGTTTTAATTTTGTGTTGATTGACCGATTGGATGAAGTTTGAGCTGAGGGTTTTGATTTGTTATTCCATATGAGCAACATAAGTGGACGTGAAGAAGAATATTGAGTTTCGATAATTTGTAGAATTTTTGATGTAGATTGTTCGAAATCACGTCTTTAATTAGGCTACTCTTTTGATGAGATTTTTGTTCTTATGTTGATTGTTTGCTGGAAAATCAATTTGGTCATGGGTTTTGATTGTTAGGTGAGATTAGTATAAGGCAATGTTAGTTAGGTCTGTGAAACACCCATTTGAAGAAGAAGATGAACAATCTTCAACGGGAGTACCAGCTTCAAGTGCTTCCTGGATTTCTTCTTCTGCCTTCTTCAGCTTTTCCTGAAATGCAGAATACCAAACCAGTTATTCTTTCAGTTTATTAGTATCTTTTATAAATTAAAAAACTTATATCTGACTTACATAGTAGGGTTGCGCGCTAGCTAGAATGATACCACCAGTTTGTTTATGGGTTTCAAGCCACACATCAGAAGTAGTGATTATCTTTCCAGGATTTTTCTTCTCCTGAAAAGCCAATGCAACATATATCAAGTTATCAACACATACAAATATCATCATGTTCATATCAACACATACAACTAGCTAAAGCAGTGATAATTCAAGAATAGGTGAAATTTTTTACCAGTTCACACTTCACCATGATATGGGGTTTGCGACCAAAGGTATGGCTGTACTTATAGCCTTCCCTCTTCCTCTTATGATCTTCTCTACTTTGCACTGCTTCCAGAATCTTCTCATACTCACAGAATGCAGCCCAGTCTTCTTCTTTATTTCAGGAGGAACATTCAGCAATCTTTCTTGATGGGTGTTGCAAGTATCGTAGTAGTCTCTTCGCAACTCAAACTTGTGTCTCCTCCATGGTTCAGCCATCCCCTTTATAGTAGTCTTTTTTGAAGTCTCAGGAATTCCATATTGGTCCTGAAACCAAAACCACACCAATTAGTATCTCAAGATATTAACCAGAAACTATGAACCTAAACAAAATTCAGGAATTTAGGGGATATACCTTTAGATGCCGCCAGACATCATTTTTATCCTTCATCGGCACCTGCCTCCAATCTTGGTAGGAGATAGGGATATCAGTACGTATCAAGGAGCCCTTAAAATGACCCATTTTAGTTGTCAAGTCGCCAGTGGGAAGTCCATTTTCATCTACCTCTACTTCTGCCATAATAACCTGCAAAATAGCTATCACCAGCACATATCACAAACTGATTTCAAGCAATTAATGTTATAAATCATAATCCTGTCATGTGACAAGTTCACAAAGTAATGGATAACATAATATGCTAGTCTACAAGATACATGGTTTAGATTCAGGAATCAACAACAACATAATCTCAAAACACCAATAACTAAAATACAAAGACCACCCAAAAATATCAGTAATAGTAAAGTTCTGTTAATACCAAAACCACATGAAACTTCTTAATTCACAAATATCATACACCACATGAAACTTCTTAATTCACAAATATCACAAATAACTACTACCAAACACAAACAGAGTTCCACAGTGTTACTCAAATCAGAAAACCCTAGAAATAAACATAACAAACTGAATTCATAAAACCCTAGACACCCATATAAAATTTATTAACAAACTCAAATCAGAAAAAAATAGAAACCCATATCACAAAAACCCTAGAAACAAAATTTATTAACAAACCCTAGAAATAAAATTCATAAAAAACCCCAAAATAAAACCCAAACCAGCATGACCTAAACCCCAATCATACATGCAAAACACAGAACAAATAAAACTCAAACAATAATTTGTGAAATTTGTGATTAGGGTTTACCAGATGAAGACTTCGGCTTCGATTTGTAGCACCACCACAAAGATGAACACTTTGCCTTCGATTTGAAACACCACCTTTCTCAGAAGAACCACCAATTTTTTTTCTCCCGCTCTTTTTCTTTCTCTCCCGCACTTTTCTTTCTCTCTGGTTCTGTAAATGAAATGAAACTCAAAGAAAATGAATTAGGGTTATAAAGTGTTGAGAGGTGTTTATGGCACACACTTTCTTCACACACTTGATGTTAGCGGCGGAAAAACAACTCTAGTGATATCTATTTGGGCATAAAAATCCTAAAAAGTGTGGGGAGGTGTTTTTGGCCGCACGCGTACACGACACGCGCTAAAAATAAGCAACGACGAAATGCAACTTAAACTGGGTCGTTTCTAAATTCCGCAACGACCCAAAAATTCCGCAACGGCCCAATGCCGTTGCGGTATAGCAACAACAGCATTACCGTTGCTACATTGTGTTCCTATTCGCCAAATTTGGTGTAGTGGTAGCTTCTGGTCAACTAGGTACTGTGTTTCGATTCAACTCGTTTACGACCCACACATTCACGATATCAACTCAATTCAATTTGGTGGTACGAATCAAACTATTTCAAGGACTTAAATGTCTTTTTCCATGTGGGTTAACTGCCATCTAGTGGGTGAACTTCCGTTACCCGTTTTTTGAAAAAAAACGGGACGGAAAAGGTCAATATCGGCCATTTTCTAAAACTGTTTCAAAAAATGGCCACTTTGATAATTAGCCATATTTTTGTGGCCATTTTAGAAAATTGCCCAAAAAAAAAGAGAGCTAAAGAGAGAATGAACCGGTGTGGTTAGATTTATTTAGATTCCATTTTTTTGGTTTATGAGCAAATAATCCTTACTTTGTTAGACCTGCATCCACTATCAACGTTTGCTTCATGCATTTGTTTGTGTAAAACGTGGAAAGAAACAAATAGATAGGTACATAGAGCTCGATGTATTATGTTGTACCAAAATTTTTTTTTTGATAAAAACTTTCATTTTCCATTAATAATGTCAAATCAAGGTTACATAGAGATCAAGTACATCAAGATTTATAAAATAACAAGAACAACATACTTGTTGTAGTACATAATCGAGAGATCCGACAAGGAAAAGAGAAGGAAAATCGATAAAACTACCTAAGACAAGCATAATAAGACCGATTAAATCGGAGAGGGGATGGTCTTCAATGGATGATAACCCGACCATTTGATTATTTTTCTTCTTCTTCATTAAGATTTGCTCCATAGAAACAGGAGTATTTTGCCCAACATCTTGACCGGCGATTTGAAGAATCTGATATCTGGAGATCGCCATTGTACTTGATAAACCTATAGATCGAACATCAAAAACGAAAAATAAAAGCAATAGAAACATTGCAGAAAAAATCGCCCAAATAGCGAAGAAACTAATCGCCCTAATAGCGAAGATAAATCGCTCTAATAGCGAATATATTATTGAAAACAACATACTAACTGCAAAATTAAAAAATCTGAGCAAAGGAAGAAGAAAATGAAAAGTTTCTCTAGTTTTTGGAGAAGGGAGGGGGAGAGAATCCTCAAATGGTAATGTTAAAAAGGCCTTATGTTGGACCAAAATAATAAGGTAGTTCTGTGTTTAGCCAATAATCAAAGAAGCGCGTGCCGAAATGTTCTAGTTTCTTAGAAAAAGTAAAGAAAGAAAACAGAAAAACATGTGTCTAGAGGGGACCATTATCGGTGTTAGGTGTGATAAGTGGTCAAAATGTATGGATCCTGTTCGTTATGGAAGTAGATGTAGGGACGGAATGAATAACTCATTTCATTATGATGATCGATCTAGGGTCCTCCGTCCATAAATCTTGGGACAAGTTTTTGTTGTCTAAATCAACACAACAAGCAAGTCACTCCAATGATAGGTTAATAATCCACCCACCACGATAGATACTGCTCCATCTGTCACAGTTTAACTGTCCTCATTACTATTTTTATTTGTCTCAAAAATGCAACCAGCTTCTAATTATATCTGTATTTTTCCAACAAACTCGCAGATATACCCTTAAAAAATATATAGATAAAGTGGAAACAAATTCATAAATATATATTCTTATTACAATATTTATATTCTTTTTTCCTTTTATAGTTATCAAAAATAAAGTCATATATTTTCTCTTTATTATTTACTATCTAAATAAAGGGAGTATAATTTAATCACTAATTTTTTAAGGAACCGAGTTTTTGTACTAAACCAAAACTGATATCTCACCAAAAAAAAATGAAATCTTTCTTGCAAATCCTGGAGGTGGGATTAATATGTTGTGAGTACCCGATTTTGGCTTACATCGTATTTGTTTTTCTAACTGTGTCTAACTCGACTGGGTCTGATTCAACTGAATCCGATTTGACTCAACTGACTCGATTGAGTCTGACTCAATATGTTTGTTTTTTGAGTCCGATCTAACTCAACTGACTCATATTTTTGTTCTTTTTCGAATCAGTGGCGTTTTAATAACCGATTTGAGTCAGTGGTCGAGTCGGATCTCACTTAAAACAAAAAACAAACGGCCTGACATCTGACTCGAGCCGAGTCAGTGGCCGAGTTGTTAAGGATTGGCTCGACCAAAGCCATGAGTGTTAGTCCCACATAAAATAAGGGAGGTTCTAGGTGGTGCCTAATAAGTTGTAGCATCTCCTAACATAGTACCGAGGCCTTTTAAGATAAAAACCCCACACCTTTGACCCCAAAGGTGGTTAAGTTGGGGAGAGTATCGGTACTATGTGGTCGGGCCCGGAGTGTGTCTGGCAGTCCGTTGGATTCTTCACGAGTCAGATTTAGATACCGAGTCAGTATTAGTCCAAAGCCTCGGTACATCTATCACAAGGTAATTTTATTAGTTATGCAAAATACCTATTGGGGCCGGGATGTGCATGAATAGCTACAAAGTTATGCAATTTCCCGGAAGTAGCATATGAGTCCCATTCCGATAAGATTTAGTCTCATGCGTACGAGAACTGTATCCATTGTTTTGTTGAATAGATATTGTGCAGTTCCCATACCCATATGTCGTTGTTCTGCAAGATCTGCCTTTGCAAAGTGCTTAGATTCGTCGGTTCGATTCCAAGGCAGAAAATAAAGCGCAAGAAAGACATCATGGGAGTTAAGGTACGTATAATGAAATTTCATGTCTTGCATCAATGGCATTGTCAGGGAGGAACCTGCCTGGAAATAACGCACAATTGGCATTAGCTTGTTGGGACCTTGTGCTTGGGTATAGTCCGGCTAGGACCGTCAAGTGTTCCATCACCTCATCCCCATGCAGTACGACACTGCGACTCCAGTACACATATATATGGTTTGTAAGATGGTTGACAGTCTTTGGTGAATTTCCTCCACAACCTTGGTTTTCAAGATAGAGGCATTCAATCCATTTGTACCAATCTTTCAATTCCCCTCACCAGTCGCAACCTTCTTTAATTTTCATGTTTAAGGCTATAAACATTGATTTGAACCTCGAAACGAAGCTTCCTCTCGTCGGCCCTCTTTTGCCTCTTATCTCCATAAGTAATTGACTGAAACATGACAAGAGAAAAGAAAAAGGCTTGGCAGAAAAGAAATGCACACCCAATACAACATCCCTGAAAAGAAATGTGAGGCAAAAAGAGAATTGCGCCATTGCATCTGGTTTGGCCATGACAGAAACAAGACATGGCTGAATCCAAAAGAATTAATGCATTTAGTCAAGTGGCGATGGGAACTACGGGCGGGTAAGTTCAACTGCTCCCACTTGCCAACTCGATCCTGCA
>JAJJMA010343843.1:3451-14004 GCA_023529015.1 Papaver nudicaule
AAGGCACAGAAAGGGCTACCGCCGATGTTAGCCAGTTGGTCGACGAGCAAAGCACAGAAAGGGCTACCGCCGATGTTAGCCAGTCTGAGGATGCTAGAGCTGAAAATGCTGGTGAGGGAAATCTCGGCGGTCTCATTCAAGACACGCCTTATTCCCCTAAAAGTCCTTATAATGACCCCAGATGTTGAAGTAGCCTGTCCTTTGCCATTTTGGATGTTGGGGAGGATAAATTGTTATCTCTTTAGTCTTTTGTGCTTCTCTTACTATCTTTCGTTTCCTTGTAATGAACTATTTCCCTTTTTGAATGTTATCTTTGTGAATGTTATCTTTATGTCTGTTGACATCTGCTTTCAATGTGCAATTTTCTTTTGCTACATTTGACGTGCTCATCTCTATCTTGTCTTCAAAGACTTAACTTGCCATTGAGTGAAGTCCTGGTCCCGTACAGCCAACAATTTCTCAGAGCGACAGGGTTAGACCCCAGCCGTAACCATTACTTGTGCCCGTCGGCGATCTAATATAAGTTGTCTGGGTTGCCCTCATAGACTTTAATACACTATAGCTTCCGCCAGAGGTGATGCTACGGCGTAGACGGATTAACACACCAGCGGCACCGCCGATGTGATGCTACAGTAAAGGGATCCTTATTTCCTTACAAACACTTACAGATCAACAAGTAACACGACTGGCCTTACAACTAAGCCTGGGTCGGACTAACTATTACGATTAGGTGCATTCACTCAATGCAAGCAAGCTTTCTGTATAAGAGGTCTTGGCTCTTAGTTGATTTATTGATTTGGGCCTTATGCCTTTAAAGATGGCACTTGGCCTTAGTACCTGATCAGGGTTTTTGTATGGCTTTTATTGCCTTGTGATTATTGGGCATTCATGCCTCTGTAGACAGCTTTTATAGCCTGTGGCTGAGTGTTTTTGCCTCAGCCATTGTGCTCTTGGAGCTTTGAAATTTTAGCCATCATCGTAGTTAGACTACCCAATGAATGAAAAATGCAAGTGACACAGTAATTTGTTAACGGGGTTCGGCGCATGATAGCAAACCTATGTCCCCGGATCTTATTCGTTGTTGTTTTACATGAGCTAATAAGACTTCTTGGGTATTATGCCCGCCCAAGACTTCGGATTTTACATTGTTTCCTTCAAGGATAGTACTTCTTAAGGAACCTGGCGTTCCATGGATGTTCAAGTTGCACGCCATGCTCATCAATCAGTACATACGCTCCTGGCCCAGCCACTCTTTTGACTACATAAGGGCCATCCCATACAGGTTCCAATTTCCTGCATCCTTCTCGCTGAGACGGGGGAATTTCTCGAAGTACCAACTCGCCGGGTAGATATTCTCTTGGGATCACTCGCTTGTTGTATTCTCTTGATAATCGGCGGTGATAATTCTCCATGTGTGTAAGGGCGATCAGCCGTTGCTCTTCTAAATCATCCAGCTTGGCCAGAATCAAGTCCGTATTCAAATTCTTTTCCCATGCCTCATGCTTTGTAGTGGGCAGGATTACTTCAGATGGGAGTACTGCCTCAGCGCCAAAAGTGAGTAAGAAAGGAGATGCTCCAGTTGCTTCTCGAACCGTAGTTCTATATGACCACAAGACATTGTGCAAATGCTCACACCACGCCTTTTTATGCTTCTCCAGCCTTTTCTTCAGTCCCATTCCAATAGTCTTATTGGTGGCTTCTGCTTATCCGTTACTCTGAGGGTATAAGGGGGTTGATTTTCCCAACTTAACACTGTAGTTAGCGAGTAACTTTCTTATGTTGTCACCGACCAGTTCTTTTCCATTGTTAGTACATATCTCCGCCGGCACACCGAATCTACAGAATATGTTCTCCCAGATGAATGTGAATACTTCTTGTCATGTCTTCTTCCTGATAGCCTTAGCTTCACACCACTTGGTGAAATAATCTGTCGCCACGATAATGTATTTCCGTTGTCCGGATCCTGTAGTTAGCGGTCCAATGATGTCAATGCCCCACTTGGCGAAAGGCCAAGGGCTGAGAACTGAATTTAGTGATGTCGCCGGTGCCTTGATTCTTCTTTCGTACAACTGGCATGGTTTGCATCGCTGAGCATATTCTTTTGCATCTTTGTTCATCCAAGGCCAATAATATCCTTGCATTCTGACCTTTAATGCTAGGGCTCTTTGGCCACTATGATTCCCGCAGTCTCCTTCATGGATTTCTTTTAATAATTTATTGCCTTCTTCCCTTGATACACAACGCAACAATGGTCCGGAGAATGACCGCCGATATAGGATTCCATCTCGGAGTTCATAATTCGCCGAACGGCTGATGACTTGATGAGCTAAAATTTGCTTTCCTAGTAAGGTTGAGCGGTCCAAATAATACCGTATCGACGTTCTCCAATCTGTCTCTGCTGATTCTTCAGTGCTTGTTATTAACATTTCTCTTTGCTATCGTGCTACTACTGATGATTGTGTCACTCTTTCGATAGCTATTGAAGGAACCTCTGGATTTGTCATCATTGAAGAGATGAATGCCAGTGCATCGGCGTGCCTGTTATCTTTCCTGCAGATGTGGCGAAACTTGATACCTGTGATCCTCTGGGCATACTCCCTAGCAAGTTTTAGGTACTTCTGCATAGACGGGTCTGCTGTCTGGTATCGTCCAGATATTTGTCGAATCACTAGCTGAGAGTCGCTTGTCAATCTGACATTGCTGATATTCATTTCAATGAGTATTCGCATGGCATGAATAACCGCTTCATATTCTGCCTCATTATTAGTCGCCGGGAATTCTAGCCTTAGCGAGTGGACTATCCTTGCTCCTTTCGGCGATATAAGGACAATTCCTATCCCATTTCCTTCTTTATTTGATGAACCGTCTACATAAACCTCCCATCCATCAGGACTGCACTTCAATAGATCTGGCACTTCATGTTCTCGCTCATCCAAGGAGGAGGGGATTTCTTCTATCTCCTCTTCCTCATCAATTGGGAAGTCGGCAAGAAAATCTGCAATGACTTGAGACCTTTGAGCCGTACGTATTTCATATTGGACGCCGAACTGCTCAATCTGTTGATTCCACTTGGCGATACGCCCTACCCGCTGAGAGCTGTGAAGGATAGATTCTATCGGAGTTTTGGTGAGGACCACTGGGATGGGCATGAAAATACGGGCGTAGTCGCTGAGATGCGAATACCAACGCCAAGATCAACTGCTCTATTTTGGTATAATTCTTTTCTGCCCCTTGCAGTGTTCTACTTATATAATATATAGGCGTTTCTCCGCCTTTGGTTCTTACAGGTACTGCACTTATGGTGAAAGGTGTCGCGGCGAGATATACTCTAAGCTCTTCGCCGTGTTCAGGTGGTTGAATTGCTGGGAGAGTGGCGAGGTACTTTTTAATACCTTGAAAGGCAGCTTCATGTGCCTCAGTCCAGTTGAACTTTTCTCCTTTTTTCAATGTCTGGAAAAATAGTTTGCATTTATCGGAGAACCTTGATATGAATCTGTTAAGAGACGCCAGAGTCCCATTTAGCCGCATAACGTCCTTTACCGTTACCGGCGAAGGCATTTCTATAATTGCCTTAACTTTGGCTTGATCATCTTCCACTCCTTTCTTCGTGACAACATATCCCAAGAACTTTCCTGAAGTTACACCAAAAACGCATTTTACCGGGTTGATTTTTAACTTAGTAACACGCATATGGTTAAATATTTCTCTGAGATCTTCCACATGAGTTTGCTTCTTCTTGCTCTTGAAAAGCATGTCGTCGACGTATACTTCCATCGTCTTCCCTATCCATTTTTTAAACATTTTTTGCGCCATTTCTTGATAAGTAGCACCGGCATTCTTCAACCCAAATGGCATTCGAGTGTAACAAAATAACCCTTTAGTGGAAAAGAAAGCTGTGTGCTTCTGATCTTCCTCTGCCAACGGTATTTGGTTATATCCTGAATAACCATCCATAAATGACAGCAACTCGTGACCTGATGTAGCGTCTACAGTTTGATCAATACTCGGCAGTGGGAAACTATTCTTTGGACAGGCTCTATTGAGGTCGCTGAAGTCGATGCAGATCCTTACTCCCTTGTTCTTCTTGGGTACTACTACCATGTTGGCTATCCATTGTGGATATTGTACTGGCCTTATTATACCAGATGCCTTCATTTTGTCAATCTCTGCCTCTACTGCTTCTTTGTAAGCCGGGGCCAATTTCCTTATCCTTTGCTTGAATGGTCTAATCTTTGGATCAATATCTAATTTATGACATGCTATCGCCGGGTCAATACCTGGCATCTCGTTCATGCCCCAAGCAAAGACATCAACATATTCCTTGAGTAGCGCTTGCAACTCCGCCGATTCGTCTTCATTTAATAGAGTACCAATCTTTACCATCTTTGGATCATGATCATCGCCGATATTAACATCCTTAGTGGGTTCCACCGCCGTAAAATGTAGTTCTGGTTCTCCATCGGCGATGGTTCCTTTAATTGCTATAAGGTCTTATCTCCAGACTTCGCCGAATCTTCTACCGAATTTACTGAATGCACATATGTGGTCGGGTTGGCGATGAAGTCTAGAATCTCCTGCTCCTTAACCGCTTCCTTGACGAGCTTCTTTTTCTCTGCAATCTTCGCTTTTCGATTTTCTCGCATTTGCACATCCGCCGAATTACACGCCTTGGCCACTGCTAAATCTCCTACATACTCGGCGACTCCCATTGGTGTGGGGAATCTCAGGCGTTGATGATAAGTAGAAGGTACTCCTTTTAGACTGTGGAGCCATGGTCTTCCCAGGATTGCGGCATACGGCGAGTCAACATCCACAATGCAAAGAGTAGTTTTCAAAAAATAATCCTTGCAAATCTTGACTTTAAACTCAATTTCGCCTTTAGGCTTAGAAGCGATGCCATTAAATACGTAAATGTTATAGGAGGAGACTGTCGGCGAGGGAATTTTATCATCCTTTGCCCTCATTGCCTCAAAGGCAGTGTTAAAGAGGATATCCACGGAACTTCCCGGGTCGATAAGCACCTTTGGCAACCTGAACTGCCCCATCTGAATGGTGAGAACCAAGGGGTTGTTATGATTTCTTCCTTCTGGAGGAATCTCTTCGGCGGAGAACCCGACGCATGCCTTCATCCAATCTTGCAAAGGCTCTTGCTTGGCGGCGACACTACAAATCTCATTTCCCATTCTATCTCGCTTATGGACACGAGATAGAACAGTATCATGAAATTCATCCCTGGTAATCTTTGAATGTACAATGGAAAAGCAGTCTAATTCCAACAAATCTCGCTCAACCTTTACCTCGTACGCATTTGGAGTATGAGCTGGAATGGCTTGAATTGGCTGGACCATGATAGGAGTTGGTGGTGGCAACTCTAGGAATTCCTGAAATTTCCCCAGGCGGATGAATCGATGAACTTCTTGTTGTACGCCGGTGCAGTTCTCAGTTGTATGGCCATGGAACTGATGGAATTGACAAAAGGAATTGGTATTGGTTGGCGGGGCTCTCGGGTTTCCTCTGTTATAAGGATAGCGGATGTCATCCCTGCAGTTTGAACTTTCAATCTGACCGAATGCATCCGTGTAGGAGACACACAACTTGGGTAGAGTAGCGTCTTGGAAAGGTTGCTGGTTGCCTCTGCCGAATTTTCTATTATCTCCATTATATCTTCTTTCACCATTCTCATTTCGCCGATTATCTCTTCCTCCTCGTCCATAGTTTCCTCCTTGATTGTCTTGCTTGTCACACCCATCATAATTCTCTCGCTTCTGCGAATTCCAATGCTGCTCGGCGGTAACTTGCTGTTGCTGCTTTCCTACCTCAGGTACTACCACCGCCGAAGAGGGATTCTGCGTCAACTTCCGCTGTTCTACCTTCAACCACTCTTTTTTAATTTCTTCCTGGTCTTCCGGCGAGAAACTATTGATCGAGTGAATTTGTTTTGCTCTTTCCTTCTTCAGGCGCAGCTCCTCCTCTCGAATTTCTTCATAATTTAACCATTCATCCTGCATCGCCCTCAGGGTCTGTAGATCCTTTGGCATGTCCCAAAATAACTTTTGGTACAATTGGTCCGTCGTCTCCATGGCGCTAAGAAATGATCTTATCTTCTCTTTTTCTGACACCTCTGATCCTACTTCGCTACTCGCTTTCCTCCATCTTTGAATAAAAATTTTGTAAGCCTCCGAGGGCCTTCTCTTGATATTGAATAATCTTTCCACGCCGGGCCAACCTCTGTTGTTCTGGATAAAAGCATGCAGGAATTTGCAATCTAACTTCTCAAAAGACTTGATTTTTCCTTCCTCTAGCCCATCAAACCAGGCTAGGGCTTCGTCCTTCAGCGTAGCGGGGAATGCCATACACATTATTGGATCTGATCCTACCTAAGCCGACATATCTCGCTTATAAGCTCTTGAATGCTGTGTAGGGTCTCCGGTTCCATCATAGATGGAGGTGAATTTAGGGGTAGAATATTTGGGAGACACGTACCCATATGTAATACAATCATGAAAGGGTGTTTTCTGTGCCTCTAAAAGTGCAACCTTAAATTTCGACTCCCTCGAAGATCCACTTAAAGCTTCCACTTTATCTTTTAGTCGGCGAAGGTCCTTCTTCATCTCTTTATCTACTTTATGTCGTCGCCTAGAGCTGCTATGGTCTTTGCTATCTCTTCCAGGCACGTTTACCCTTCTGCCTCTTTCGTCATATTTCGCCGATGAATCTGAGACCTCTGCTGTGCTGGTTCCACTCTTTTCAACTCGGCGAGTTGTATGCGAATGAGACTCATGGCGAGATGAATGCGCATGGGACCCATGGCGAGATGAATGCGCATGGGAGGCATGGCAAGTTGAATGTGAGTGGGATGCATGACCTTTATTTTGTGCCGCCATCAATTCTCTATGACTTTGAAGTACCGTCTCCATCTGCAATTGCATTTGTCTCTCCATCTGACTCGCTTGCCTGTTATTGGCCTCAAGAATTTGCCTCAGCAATGCTTCAGTAGTATTTGTGGATCCAGTGTTATCTGCTATCACCACTGGGCGAGTTACAGTAGCTCCAGGTACTATCGCCGCACCATTTATGCTTGCCGCCTGCGGAATTTCTGCCGCTATAATAGGTTCTGCCACCACTGCTGGAGTTTCTTCTGCCACATGTAGTGTTTCGCCGACATCTTGCACCAACTGCTGCTGAACATTAGCTGCCACTGAGCCTCCTGCAGTAGCATTTTGAGCTGCTTCCCTAACATTTGACGTCTCGCCTATGGTTCTCATAGTGAATCTTCCACCATCAACTTGCTCGCCGCAAGCATTTGCTTCTACTTCACCACTGATCCTTCGTAGCATTGGATTGGGCTCAGGTGACCTTTCTGCATTCTCTAAATGAGTGATGTCCTCCATGTAAACCTCCTCATGGTGTGCTACTCGCTGAACAGGTGGTCGCCGAGATGAGCTTGCCAAAAAGGTATCTGTCCGACCAGCTGGTTCCATTGTTCTGCTTCTAGTGTTGTGACCACTGGGGAATGTTGCTGGTGTAGGAAGGATAGGATGTCGAGGAGGCCTACCCGCCGGGGCTTTATCGCTTCTTCCATTAGGACCCATTCGCCGAAGTTCTGTAAAAGAAGACAAACACACTTCCTGACAGTATTGCTCTGTTAGTACTGTGGGTAAATGCCAAATAAGTTAGTTGAGTTACTTTTCAGAATGTTGATGAATGAAAGACAAAAAGAGCAGCTTTAAATCACGTGATGTGCAGATGATGACCTAATAATGACAAGAATTGCAAAAACATCATATGTGATTGTAATTTTCAAATCAAAATGATAGTACGGTAACCGTTTTAAGGAAAAACTTCTGAAAAGGTTTTAAAATACCATTTCCCTTATGAACATGAAGTTCATACTGACTCACCGGAAGAGATACCCTTTTGCCGGAAATATATATCTATAATTGTACTTTTCCGAGGAAAACCCATACCAACAATAACATTTTTCTATCCACGTAACTAGTTTCCCTACTGCTCATGTGAGAAAAGTGAAATATGTGATAAAATCATCGAACAGCCCTTAACACAGCATAATTTCCAAAAATAGTAAAAAAAATGTCTACTGAAAGTCAAGACCTATCGCCATAACATACTAAAAATACCCAAGTTTTCCTAATCTTAGTAATATTCTACAGGAGAATCACTATACCAAACCACATGGTGTATCATATATAGCAAAACAAAAATGAAGAAATCCTACATAGCGAGTATAATTTCTCTGAATAGCATGATAAAACGGCTGAAATATTAACGGCGATCTCTATGGTTTGCAAATCATACCATATATGGAAACAAAGAACATATGGTAACATCTCAAAACAGTAACCCTATGATATACCACATCTAGCAAAATAAGAGAGGAGTCATAAAGAAGATCCTACACAGTGAGCATAACACCCTTAAATAGCAGGTAAAAGTGACTAAGACACTACCGGCGAGTTCTAACACATGTAAATCATACCATATATGGAAACAAAAGAATATATAAAAACATCAACAAATCATACCAAAAACTCAAGGAGACACAAGTTCAAAACCTCTTCTAGCGCCAAAATGTAACTGTGTAAAACCCCAATGGTTAGATCTTACACAGTACACCCAAATAAGATACACAAATATACACACAATCATTCCCAAAACATACATCAAACACAATAATCATAAGGAATATCAAAGAGATAAGGGTTAGAGATACTTGACAAGATGTTTTTACTTGGTTCGCCCTCATAAGTAAGGACTACATCCAAGGATTATCACTATAAGCATAATTACAACTCTCTCTTTACCTTGTTAATCTTCTAGGCTTAGTCTCTCAAATAAGAACCCTAATTTTAGTCTTGGGCTGTAGAGAGCAAGTATGACACTTTTCCTCTCTCTAGACCAATCCCAAAATGTGTCCAACCCCTTTCTCAGCAGGTTAATTCACTATTTATAGACCTTTTTACATGGTGGTATACAGCTAATACAAACAAAGTTGGACTGACACTATTTGTCACGGCTCGCCGTCATACATACATCGGCGACCTCATTCCTTACTTTACAAACATAGACGATAGAATCTCCTAAAGGATAAGATCAATGACGTATCTTCCACTGAGTCAAATAGTCAACCTGACAATATATCCGTTCTGACTTCTCTTTAATGCACACCTAATTATCACCTAACAATTGGTGACGTGTCTTCATCGCTGATCCCTATCTCGACGTTACCTTGATATCTTTGACACTCTCGCCGAACCATACTATTCAGCCTAAGAGCTATATATCGCCCAGACCCTTTCTCACTGATCCAGGGCATCTCTGTTGTATTCTTTTTATACAGCATCTCATCTGGGATGCTTTTATATCGGGTATGTATTTTCTACCCTTACATTTTGCCTCTTTCATCTCCTAAGACTTTAGTCGCCGGGGATGAAACTTTTCTTACTCGCCGAAAATACCGCCCCACGTTCTCCACTAAGCTTTTTCCACGCCACACGTCCGCTACCGAGCTTCCGTTACTCCACGTGTCTTCCATGCGTTACTTCTACTTTATGACTTGTAACCGTCTATACCCATCATCTCCATTACTCTATCACAGCTCACAACCGTTACCGCCGGTTGGTTTTCCCTTTCTTCCTATAAATACTTAACTCTGCATCTTCTTCTCCTTTTTACCTTCTTTTGCACGAGTTTTCCTTTTCCTAAACCCTGAACCTCCTGCTGCTGCTTCTTTCCTCCGAGCTTTCCATCTTCCTCTCTTAATCACCCAATTTCTCATCTTCTTCCTTTTCCTTTGTGCCGATTTCTTCTTTTCTACCCTTTGCATTGATTTCTGCTACAGATTCGTTTTTGGCCGTTTTTCGTTACCGGTAGCCACCAACCTTCATCCTTTCCGATCAACTTTTCGCCGGTAACAACCAATCTTCATCTTCTCCGGTCAACTTCAGACTATTTAAATGGCTCCAACCGGCAAACATTCAAAATCTAAAAGCAAAACTGGCAAGACCAAAGCCACTGATCAGAAGGTACCAAATTGGAAGACTGATTGGCCTGGATATTGTGCCCACTTTGGAGTAGATTTTCTCAACCCTAAAATCCATTCACTGCCTGATACCCAGAAGGCATCCGATCTACTATCTGTCGACGATCTCCTTCGACCAGAGACAAGTAATACCTGGGCCGCGGTTGCCTTTGGTCAACTAAAATCAGGGTTGACATTTCCCCTTTACAATCCGACGAACACTTTTATCATCGACCTACTTGTGGCAATCGATAGAAGTCCTTTTCAATTAACCGGTAATGCTATCCGAGTAATGACCGAATGGAGTAAACGCCGAGATGGGAAGACTAACTATCCTTCCCTCGCCAAGCTTGATGCTCATAAACCTGATGAGTTTACTGTGGAGAAATTCCTTGAACAGTACCATGTGGCTTCTTGTACTAGAAAGACCGATCCTTGGGCTGTTCGATTTACACCTAAAAGGAATTATCCTACTGAAGAGCTACTACTCGCCGATGTCGAGTTCACGAGCACA
>JAJJMA010343844.1:0-11865 GCA_023529015.1 Papaver nudicaule
GGGGTGTATTGGTAAAATCTCTACTATGGGGATTTTACCAACTACATTTTGGCGCTAGAAGAGGAACCTGTGTTTTTTCAAAAATTTTCTTCTTGTTTTCATGAAACTTAAGTTATTTTGTGTGGTAATGAGGTTTTTAAGCATTGGTTATACTGCTGTGTTTGATAGTTGCTCAATCTTTCCATTTATGGAAGTCATAAGTATGTTTATTGTTGTTCAAGGAGGCTGAACCTTAAAAAGCTCCTGTGTTAGGAAATGTTGAATGTTTTTAACATGATCAGTGGTGTCTTAACAACGCATATGCTGCTGGTGGTTTTTAACCATAAATATACTTGTAAACTTGTTAGAATTTCCCTTTTATAGAAGTCTGTGAAAGCGTTGCTGCTATTAATTTTTACAAAACCCTGGAAAATCTGCAACATCTGTTTAACTAGTGATTCCCAGCTGGTCATTCGACAGATCCTAGGCAGATATGAAGCACATGATAGCTCACTAAAGCAATACTTACAATTGGCAAGAGAATACGCTAACAAGATTACCGGCATTGAATTTAGACACATATGTAGAAATGATAACAGACATGCTGATGCACTGGCATTTATCTCCTCTATGATGACGGATCCAGAAGTACCGGCAATAGCAATTGAAAGATTAAAGATGTCATCAATAGAAGGAAGAAGGCAACAGGAAGTTCTGGCGGTAGACATTGAAGAGTCAGCGGAAACAGACTGGAGAGTTCCTATCAGATATTACTTGGAGCATCTCACCACTCCTGGAAACAAGCTGTTAGCGCATAAAGTTATCAGCAGGTCAAGAAATTATGAATTAAGAGACGGCGTCTTATACAGAAGATCATTTGCTGGGCCACTATTACGATGCGTATCAAAAGATGAAGGAAAGAAGCTGTTAAAGGAAATTCATGAAGGAGACTGCGAAAATCACAGCGCGCAGAGGGCGCTGGCTCTAAAAGTGAAAATGCAAGGCTATTACTGGCCTTGGATGAATGGTGACTCCGCTGAATATGCTAAGCGGTGTAGGAATTGTCAGCTGTATGCAAATAAGATAAAGGCACCAGCAGTATCGCTGAATTCAGTATTAAGCCCATGGCCCTTTGCCAAGTGGGGGATTGACATTATTAAACCACTAACCCCTGGATCGGGACAGCGCAAATATATCATTGTGGCAACAGATTATTTTACCAAATGGTGTGAAGCTAAGGCACTTAGACAAAGAACAGGAAAAGAAGTGTTTACATTCATATGGGAAAATATATTCTGTCGTTTTGGTGTTCCGGCGGAAATCTATAATGACAATGGGAAAGAATTGTTCGGCGAGAATATTGAAAACCTGCTGGCAACATACGGCGTTACACTGGGAAAATCTACTCCTATTTATCCCCAAAGCAACGGGCAGGCGGAGGCCACCAATAAAACAATAGGAATGGGGTTAAAAAGGAGAGTTGAAGGACATAAGAAGGCATGGTGTGAGCATCTTCACAACGTCCTATGGTCTTACAGAACTACAATTCGAGAGGCGACTGGAGCATCTCCCTTTTTACTCACATTTGGTGCAGAAGCGGTACTTCCATCAGAAGTTATATTGCCAACGACAAAACACGAGGCTTGGGAGAAGAATCTCAATACAGATTTAATCTTGGCAAAACTAGACGACCTGGAAGAACAGCGGCTCATTGCTTTGACCCATATGGAAAATTACCACCGCCGTCTAGCCAGGGAGTATAATAAGCGTGTAGTGAAAAGAGATTATCAGCCTGGCGACCTTGTATTAAGAGAGATACCGCCGTATCAGAAGAAGAAAGGATGTAAGAAGCTGGAACCTACTTGGGAAGGCCCTTATATCATCAAGCGTGTAGCGGGAAGTGGAGCTTATGTGTTAGTTGATGAGCATGGAAAAGAACTTGAGCATCCATGGAATGCTAAGTTTATCAAGAGATTCTATCCATAAGATTATATGTAAAAATCCGAAGTCTTGGGCGGGCATAATACCCAAGAAGTCTTATTAGCTTTGTAATCTGCAGCAAATAAGATCCGGGGACGTAGGTTTGCTTTATGCGCCGAACCCCGTTAACAAATTATTGTGTCATTTTAATTATTCGTATACGGCGACAAAGGTGCTGAGGCAAAATTGCCAAAGAAATTTTACAAGGCTCAATAGCCATATGCTGAGGCAAAATTGCCAAACAAAAATTTAAAAGGCTCAATAGCCATACGCTGAGGCAAAATTGCCAAATAAAATTTTACAAGGCTCAATAGCCATATGTTGAGGCAAAATTGCCAAACAAAAATTTAAAAGGCTCAACAGCCATACGCTGAGGCAAAATTGCCAAAGAAAATTTTACAAGGCTCAACAGCCATACGCTGAGGCAAAATTGCCAAAGAAATTTTACAAGGCTCAATAGCCATATGATGAGGCAAGGTTGCCACAAAAGTAGTACGCTGGGTATACCGAAACATTTTAGATGTCTGACTAAGAGTAAATCTGGCTAACTGGTGCTATAACTCCTGACGCGTTACTTGTTGATCTGTAAGTGCTGGCCGAAAAATATAAGACTCCCGGAGGCGCTAACAACCCTCTGGGCAAACCTACCACTTATAATAGATCGCCGACGGGCACAAGTAACAATGTATAGCGAAAACGGGTGCGATGTGGCTAAGAAAGAATGCTGTCAGTTCATCATTAAAATAAAATGGATTCGAGTATACCAGCGGAAATAAGAAAATGGAAAGACTCAAAAGTCTAGCTTATATTCATTAAAGTTCCATAACAAAAAGTGAGAGATATGAATATATCTCATGATCAAATTAAAGCAAAGAAAGCTAAATAAACTAGCTATTCAAATTATATTTTCTGGCTAAGGGATGAAACATTTATCAAGACTTGCACTCCTGGAAACTTCAGGGGTTGTCAACAGCCATATTTGGATCCTTGGTAGAAGTGTCATTATTTTCTTCTCCAGCCTCAGTAGAAACTGTGCCTTTCTCTTGGTTTGGGTTGTTGGCACCTTGGTTTGGATTCTTAGAAGCGTCCTGGTTGTCATTAGCATTAACACCTTTGCCGCCATCTTGATGAGAATCTTGACCCGTTAGTTGCAAATCTTTGTCACTTTCGGCGTCTTCTTCTTCATCACTCTCTTCTCCAGAATCTGACCCACTGTCTATGTGAATAGCATCTTCGGCATTACCTTCATCATCAGCAGCATTAGGAGCAGTATCCGTGTCAGGAGGAAGGCGACCAGGAGCATAGTCATCTGGAATATCCAAATCGTGATCAGGGCAAAACTTGGCCAAGTACATCTGGATAGCAAAAAAAACGGCCATTCTAACATCAGCAGCATTTTGTTCTTCTTGGGTTTGAGCAGACTTCTTGGCAAGACTCAGCTCAGACTTGAGGGCGTCTTGCATCTGTTGAAGTTTCTTGGACTTAGAAGATTCAGACTCAAACTTTTCCTTATACTCTTGAAGTGTCTTAACGTCAGTTTCCAGGTTGAAAATCTTGCCAGTACACTGCAAATGTTTAGACTCCAGCGTATGCATCTTATCTTCACAAGATTGATGGTCTTTCGCCTGTTCCTCTAGCTGATCAATTCTAGTAACACACTCTTAATGTTCTTTCAAGGAGGTGGTTTGTGCTTCCAATTGAGATTCCAGCTGCTTGTATTTCTCTGAAACCAAAACAGAAGATAAGTCAGATGCTGAGGCAAGAACTAATCCGCTAGAGGCATGAACAGAAAGCAAAACCCTAGCAACTACCTTCTAGCTCATTAACATACACACGTATACCCTCCTGGGCAACATTAATTTCACTCAATTTATCCAACACTTCTTCATCAGAACAGGGACCGACAGCTTCTCTGATTCTACGTCTAAGATTCTCATTTTCTTCACTTAGCTGTCTAGCACAATCTCCATGGATTTGGGCGAAATCTTTGTGACGCTGAATCTGGTCGAAAGCAGAATCCCGCTCAGCAACCTTGCAAACCAGTTAAGAAGACAAGCGAGCAACGGCGGCCTTTTCATTCTTTATTTGGGAAGACAACTTCATATGCTCCACAGTCATCTTTTCCCTGGCTTTACGTTCTAATTCCGCTAAGCGAGAAGCATTTTCACGTTCACTCTTATGCCACGCCTCATCAGCTTGAGAAACTTTGAGCAGGTGATCAAGATTTACGTTAAGATCAGTGACTTTACGCAATTCTTGGCGGTACCATTTAACATCTTGGCCCAAATTGAGTAACATATTACGTTGCTTAGTGTTAGCACTAGTCAACTTACCAATCTCAATTTCGGCTTGCTTTAATCGGCTATCAGGGTGTTGTCGGCGACCTTATAAGGGAAAGGGACTAGACGTTGGGAAAAAGGACAACAGAATAAAAACTATTGTATGAAAAATTGGAAACAACTACTAACCTTGGAGTTCTTCATGCTTCTTTTTCTCTAGATTGTAATTGATGCGCATACGACTGCACTCCTTCTTTTCTACAGCTAGCTGGTGTTTCAAGGAAGCATTCGTTTGATCCACTGTGGCCTTTGCTTGGCGCAGATTGTCAAGTTCTTGTTTTAGCTGAGCATTCAGTGTGATACTACCAAGATTGCGCTGGAAATCCTGCAGAGTAAAGAAGGTTGGTATAGTCAGAAATGAAATCCTGATAAGAACAAAAAGTTTAAGAGTAAAGCCGAGGCAGTAATCTACCATGACGGCGCTGCAAAATTGCTCATAAGGGGTAAGATGAGAGACGGCGGTAGTAAGTTCGACGGGTTTCAGCGCTAACCCAGGCTCACTGAGCTTGCTCATTGATTCTAGATAAAGAGTATTAGAACTATTCTCATCCTGAGACAGCAATGTAGCAAAGGAATCCACTAACTTATTCGGCGGTAACTGAATCATTGAGGAGCTATTGCCAGCAGAAGTGCAGGGTGGAGTGTTCAGAGAAAGAAGGTGACGAAGAACTGAGACAGCGTTGTCAACAGCTGAGGCAGAGGCAGGCTCAATCAGATTATTGGATTGAACAGGAGTTTGCATTTCAACGGTATTCTCGCCAGCAGTATCCACATTCATCTCAGCGGTACCTTGCCCAGTGGTGGCAGTAACTGAAGTAGTAATGGGTGGAGTTGTAGGAGTTTCTTCATACACCTGGTTAACATGATGTTCACCAGCAGGCTTCACAGACTGGTCCTCAGAGATAGGATCGCTGACGACATTTGGGTTGCTGGATTGGCTATTTTTCTTGGAAGCAACTGATTTTTTGGTCTTTGGCAACTTTTCATTGTTCTTGGAAGTGTCGCCGTCCTTATTCTTAGAAGATTCGTCATCATTTTTCTTGGAAGAGTTGCCGCCCTTCTTTTTGGAAGACTCATTATCCTTTTTTTGGGAAGACCCGCTGTCCTTTCTTTTGGAAGAGCCGCCGTCTTTCTTAGCGGCAGTAGCAGACTTGGAGCTGTCATCTTTCTTTGAACCAGCAGTAGACATACCAGGGAGTGTGCTAACAGCGGCTTTAACACGATCTATGGCGCTGAGAGGTTTATTTGCTTTGGGCTTTTTTGACGCCGGCTGTGAAAGGAAAACATTATCGCCGTCTGTTTAACTAACAAACATAGGCAAATATATATACATATATTTCAAAAGTAGTAGCAAAGTGTTTGTTACCTCAACAGCGTCTCCATCATTTCCTTTCCTCTTGGTGCCTTTTCCCTTCTCAGTGGGCGGTTTGCAAAACTCAGGTTTCTTAACCCATCGTCCTTTTGCAGCAGTAACAAATTCTCCATTCTTCTTGAGGTACTGGTTCTCCTCATCCCAGCGGACAGAACAAAAATCGTGCTTGGCTAGAGCAGAATGCTCAGGAAGAAAAGCTGCACGGGGAATAGTCTTCTCTTCATCCTCAAAACCTTTGAGCCAAGGACCTTCAACCAAGCAAGGAATTAAACCCCAATGATTTTCAGTTTTATGGCGGATTGAGGGATTCTCAGCGGTAGAAGTTTTCCTGTCAACATCCCTTAGGAATTTCTTGTCATTTTTTGTACCTCTTCTCGACTCAAGGCGGTATAGCCAAGGCTCGCCGGCTCTAAGACTAGGCTTCACATGGTATTGATCAATGAAATTCTCAACGGTATATAGCTCCTTGTTGATAAAGGATTGATTCCTGGCAATGTTAGGATAGAGTGCATAGCCATTACTGCGGGCAACCCATTCATAAAGTATACGAATAGAGTTACCAGAAAGTTGAGCGGGATGTTTGTTTATGCACTTCAATAACTGAAGAAGAAGGGGATTAGCAGGATCATAGAGAGGGAATCGATATCCAGCCCTGATTTGGCCCATGGATATAACTAAATGGTTTTTATCTTGACCATCTTGGCGGAGGTGTTTTAGGAGGAGTTTCTCAGAGCACATAGTGACACCGGCAAGAGGAGAAATATTAAGCGCTGGAGTAATTTTATGCCAAGGAGTGCAATACCCTTCCCAATCTTCACCCCAAGAAGGTTTAGCGCCTAGATCAGAAGATTCTTCGTCATCGGATTCCTGGTCTTGAGAGCGTGAAGAAGATTCAGCGTCCTCACGGTTGGACCCTTGCTGTTGAAGTTCTAAGTTTTGGTCATAGGAAGAGTCAGTAGAAGCCATGTGAAGACCGGAGAAGATGAAGAATGATCGGAAGTTGAAAGTTGCAGCGGCGAAAGATACCGGAGTGAGTAAAAATGATGATTAAGGTGAGTCTGGGTGGCGAAAAAGGCAAGACAGTAACTTTGAGAAGGTTATACACTAAGAAGAGATAAAAAAGAGGTGGAAAAGGGAAGTTTCCGACGAAGCAGCGACGGTTTGTGGTGGCTAGGGTTTTGATTTAGGGTTTCTGAGAGAAAAGAAGAAAGAGAAATTTTAAGAAGGGGGAATGAACTGAAAAAGAGAAAGAAGAGGTATTTATAGGTAAGAGGATCCAACCGGCTAAGTAAGTGGTAGGTCAAAACCAGAAGATAGAGGCTGTAAGGAGAGCGAAAAATACGGAGAGGAGATTTCCATTTTCAAAATTTTTTCTTGAAACTAAAACTCTTTGATCTTATGATTTAATTATCTCTATAATAGTACTAATCGATTTCATTGAATTTTTGATGATCTTCCCGTTTGTTAGATAGTTTAAGTGTATTGTTATGATCTTGAATCAGTATAACAGTGTTTTCTAATAGATAGTAGCTCAAGTTCACCTTAAAAATCTATGTGCATTATAACTCAGACTTACAAAAGCTAATGGTTTTCTAAAAATTTGATTGCAGGTTTTCCAGGTTGTCTATCTGGATTGTGAGTTCAGTAGATTCCAATCGAAGTTGATCCACCCGTTGTTTAAGTTGAGATAAAGGTTTATCCCTCATCTCTTTATCATCAGTAGTTATCCCTGCCCCCTATAGATCGATACAGTTTCAATTGGTTTTCCTATAAGTTGATACCAAGAACTTGTTTGTTATCCTCTTTGTTGTCTATGGAGAACACTTCCAATATCACATTCATCTTTATCGTCTTCCTGGTTTCTTTTGTTTGTTACCATCTAGAACCAGAGGTACTTTCCTTCCATGTAGCCCGTAATTGTAGCTCTTTCACTGCTTTTCCCTCCTTGGATTTTGAATCTCAATTCAAAATTCAATTTTGGTCTAAATCACGTGTCACATTTCATTCACCAAAAAATATTGGATCATTAAATGCTAATTTCACAAATCCGACAATTATAACTCATTTTTGGAAACAAAAAGATCGCCATTACTTTGAGCAGATTTTGTATGCCTATAAATATTTCCAAGTCCTCGATAACCTACATCATTATCAGCAATATCTCAATTGCCTTCGCTTTGAAAGAAATCCTGCAAGAAGAATGTCGTGCAATTCCTCTAACCAGATTGAAACTCTCTCAACAAGTATGCAAGCAACAACAATAGGAACAAGTATTGCCATGCCGGCTCGTCGTACTATTGTTTCAACCAGTGTGATAGATGCAGCTGCAGATGAGTGGTCCATCAGGTTACTAGGAAAAATTTTCTCTCACAATGAGACAGATTATGATAAAATCAAGGATACCATTAAGCGCATCTGGAAGAAATACAAGAAAGTTGAAGTGTTTACCAAAGGAACCAATCTCTACTTGTTCAGATTCAAGGAGGAAAAACACTTGAATGATGTTCTTGATAGAGCACCATGGTCAATCAACGGAGAACTGCTTTGTCTTCAAAAGTTTGATACCAAGATCCATCTAAGGGATCATAAGTTTCTAAGCCAAGTATGGTGTGTTCAGATTAGTGGTCTGAATCTTGTGCAGATTAATAAGGATTTGATTAATGAAATATGCAAAGATATGGGTACGAGAGTGGTACCAAGAGCTGGTACTCGCATTCCAAGAGGTAGTCTATCTACCACAGTGTTTGTTGAAGTAAAGGTAGATGAACCATTGAGAAGAGGTGGATGGATTAAAACTGCAACTGGGGTAGATGTGTACGTGAGGTATTACTGGGAAAATCAGCCTTATATGATATGTACTACGTGTTTTGTCATTGAGCATACGGATGAGCGGTGTAAGCTTTATGGAAGGCAATCGTTTGCTGATAAATTAAGGCCAGAGGAGTATGTCAACTGGACTACCAATACAGAAGAAGGGAAGGAATATGTGGCGTCATATATCAAATCTTTGGGTGCTCCAGAAAATCTACTACCAGCACCCACTATGGGGGCTAATAACATCGATGAGACCGAAGTTGTGGATCAGAGGAAAAATAAAAGATCTAGAAATCATAATGATAGAGAAAATGGATCTTCATCGACTCAGCTCAGCTCTCACTCTCACTCTCACTCAAATCCATTATTCATTGAGGATGGAGTAGATGTTCAAGGTAAAGGAAATCCAATTGCTAAGGCTGCTACTGTACCGGGAAGCAAATCAGGGGCAAGGGATCTTAGGAAGGATATTTCTGGATCAACTACGATTGGACGAATCACACCGGAACAATCTGGAGAACCTGCTATTTTGGTATATACTCTCAACCCTAATTTAATTCTTGTTTTTAATTTTGTTTTTCTGGAAAAACCATCTTTTGCTTTAATTTCGTTAGGGTTTTCTGTTTACACTATAATTTCTGTCTTTAATTTTGATTGTTTTCCGATATTGCTGTTTTCCCAGTTATCTATACGAGAAATAGATATGAGAATTCTATCTTGGAATGTTCAAGGGGCAGCCCAAAAATCCACAAAAGACCAACTAAGAAATCTAGTGAATACCCAAAAACCTGATCTCATCTTCTTGTCAGAGACTAAAATAGACATAGATAGAATGGAAAAAATAGCTAAGTCACTTCACTACTATAACTATGAATGTATAGATAGAGTGGGTTTAGCAGGTGGGTTAATTTTGATGTGGAAAGATGGTATTGCTTGTGATGTGGCTGCTGCCTTCAATAATATGATACATGTTTTAGTGAAAATTCATCCTGCAAAACCTGAAGTTTTCCTGACTTTCATGTATGGCTCTACATATTTTGAGATTAAGAAAACTCAATGGAATTTTCTGCAGGACCTTAGTGAGAACCTAGAACAACCTTGGATTGTAATCGGAGACCTTAACTTTCACCTAGTTAACTCCATGTTCACTTCTGACTCTAATACTGCAGATAGATGGGTGCAAGAAAAAGTAGACACATGTGGCCTTATAGACCTAGGATATGTAGGTAGGGACTATACTTGGTCTAGTAATAAGGAAGGCACAGGTACTAGAAAAGCTAGAATTGACATGGTATTGGGAAATAATGATTGGTGTCTTAATTTTCAGCATGCTAAAGTCTTTCATCTTGTCCAGATGGGCTCAGATCATTGCCCAATAATGTTAGTTACTGAGCCCAGTAGAAGGTCACTGTGGAAACCCTTTAAATTCTTTGGGTCATGGATGCACCATGATAGTGATGCTCAAATTAAAAAGGCATGGGGTATACAAGCTTTTGGTTCCCCTGCCAAGAAGCTAAGTCTCAGACAGCAAAATACTAGGGTCATTTTATCCCAATGGAATAAGGTAGAGTTTGGTGATATAAATAATAATCTCACTGCATTGCAAAATGAACTTAGAAATATTCAGTGTGAAAATCCCTCGGTCAGGCAACATGAACAGATATTCTACCTTACGAAAGAAATAGATAAATGGTTTACCATTCAGTCTGAATTCTATATGCATAAATCAGGTAATAGATTTATAAAAGAAGTAGATTGCAATTCTAGGTTTTTCCACACTCAGGCTAATAGAAGAATGAGTAGAAACCAAATTGATGCATTATGTGATAGAAATGGTGTGTGGCTTAATGAAAGGGATGATATTGCAACTCTCCTCACAGATCACTTTAGCAATGTAAGTAAATCTTCTAATCCAAACTTTTCAGATGATATTTTTGATATTATGCCTACTATGATTACTGCTAATGATAATATTTCTCTGCTAAGTATACCAACTAGTGAGGAAATACATAAGGTAGTGAAGAATATGTCGGCATGGAGCTCACCTGGTCCAGATGGGTTCCAAGCAGGTTTTTACCAATCTCAGTGGAAATATGTGGGTAATGACATTGTAAGTGTGGTTCAGAGATTTTTTGAATGTGGTTTTATGCCTAGGAATCTAAATAAAACTTATATCTCTTTAATTCCAAAGGTAGATAGTCCTAAATCCCCAGTAGATTTCAGGCCTATAGGACTGTGTAATACCACTTATAAAATTATTTCTAAGTTGCTTGCAAATAGAATCAAACCACTTCTAAAGAAGTTAATTAGTCCTTGTCAGTCAGCTTTTGTTCCCAACAGATCTATACATGATAACATAATAGTAGCCCATGAACTTATTCATACAATGAAACATAAATCTGGATATAGTGGGACTATGGCTTTAAAATTAGATCTATCTAAAGCATTTGATAGACTTGAGTGGGACTTTTTACTAGGTATTCTAAAGAAATTTGGCTTTGATACGAAATTCTGTCAGTTGATATATCAATGTATTTCTACGACTGATATAGCTATAATGTTAAATGGAACCCCTTGTGAAAGTTTTAAACCAACTAGGGGCATAAGGCAGGGGGATCCTTTATCTCCCTACCTGTTTATAATAGCCATGGAATATCTAAGTAGATCATTTAATCAAGCTGAGTCGAGTCATGCAATTTCAGGTATTAAAGCTGCTAGGAGAGCACCTGCAATTACACACTTATTATTTGCAGATGATATATTAATCTTTGCTAATGCAAATTTTCATAATATTGAAGGTATACTTGGCATTCTGGAAAATTTTGGTAAGTATTCAGGCCAGCTCTTAAATTTCAATAAATCATGTGTATACTTCAGTAAGAACTTAAGCGAGTCTAGATGTGCAGATTTTGCTAGGGAGCTAAAAATGACAATGGTTAAGGATTCAGAAAAATATTTAGGGGCGCCACTGATATTGGGGAGAAGCAAGTCAGTTGCTTTCCACCCAATTGTACAATCCTTTGAGGCAAGGCTCAAACGGTGGAAGGGTAAAACTATGAACCAAGCTGCGAGAACAACTATGGTGAAGCATGTCCTCAATTCCCTTCCAGCATATCAAATGGGAGTTTTTAAAATTCCGAAAGATCTTATAGCTCATATGGACTCAATCCAAAAACACTTCTGGTGGGGCCATCAGAGTAATAGAGGTATCTGTTTGTCAGGTTGGCACAATCTATGTAAGCCTAAAACTTTAGGTTGACTAGGTTTTAGGGATCTAGAAATGTTCAATTTAGCTATGCTGACTAAACTAGCTTGGAAAGTCTGTACAGAAAAAGAGGAGTTATGGGTTAGAACACTTAAAGCAAAATATGCTAAGGAGTG
>JAJJMA010343850.1:0-11245 GCA_023529015.1 Papaver nudicaule
AATTGCCTATTCAGGCACATCTCTATAGCCCAGAATGCAACCTGTTCCACGAGCTGAATAAACTCTCTATGAGTTCTCTCTTATAACCCCCGGTGGAGAGGATGATATCGTAGTGCAGTACTGATAATCTCACCAACACATTAAACCCATTAATCTGCTTCATGTCGACATCGCCTCGAATTCCTCGGCATCAGAACCAGATCACTATATGGTACATGGTGAAGAGTTGACAGAGACGCATCCTGATGGATTTCCTCTTTATACGACTCAACATCCGAGTCTTAATGAAAACCTCAGGAATATCGAAGTTCTAGGCCTGTCCAGAACTCCCTGAGAAGCATACAACAGCCTAAACAGGCTTAAACAGACCTCATCCCAAACTCAGGATGGTCTAACATACCATGGATAAACACGCCATGACTTCAAGTATGTTGTAGCGTAAACACACACACCATAACCAAGGCATAACCAGCACGCACCAGCTGCAACAAAGTTGACCTTGGCCAAATGCCAAAGTCATAGCGCCATATAGCATGGCACCACGAACCATGAGCCACCATGAGTTCACGAGAAACTAGCCTCGGCCAAAGGCCAAGGCCGTGGCGCCATGATAACGAGGCTAGCGATAAAGCGCTTTAGAAGTTAGCCTTGGCCAAAGGCCAAGGCCGTGGCGCCATGAACCATGGCGCCACAACGAGTTGGCCTTGGCCAACGGCCAAGGCCGTAGCCCCTTGGGCTATGGCGCTATGAACTCCTGGCCTTGGCCAATAGCCAAGGCCACTCCTATACTCGTGTCCTGGAGGCACCACACTCACGTTGGTCATGACCATTAGTCATACGACTCTACTCAGACTCAACTCAACTACGCAATATATGCGTATCACTCGAGACATCAAAACATCACACGGGGGGATAACTTTAGGGGTATTGGTCTGGCGGTCTACGGCAGTCGAAAGAAACTGATAGAGATAGTGGACAGTTACGAGAAGATGGCGCGAGTGGACATGTTCTACACAACTCAGGCAGTTACGGAAACCAACCCATGTCCTCCCCTCCTCCACTCTTCCACGACTTCCACCTTCTCTGTCGAGAGATCAGGGTGAGTTAAAACTACAAATAGAGGCCTCCTCTATCTTCCAAGGCAGAACATCTTTCCAGAAACAACCAGATATTCAGAACACCTGAATAAACCAGAGCCTCAGAAGTAAACACATCTTTCCCTCTCTAGATCAACCTCTATCCTCTCTGTGACCGAAGCAAGACGTGAACGGCCATTGACTTGGTTTAGGCTCGTCTTGTTCGACTTTGATCTCGAACACTACGAAAGTACCCAGAGACGGTGCACTGTTTTTCCAGGTAAAAACAGTTGGCGACCACAGTGGGAGATCATTCTCTCGGTTTCAGAAGGTCACCTTTAGAATGTCTGAACTAGGGATGGGATCTGAAGAACCTGATCCTCGCTTCAACACCTCAAACCCTACAAGAAAGACAGACCCCAATAACAACCACCCGATCAATACCAACTGCAGAAGAGGCGAGAACTCACCGACGCCTCCAACCATAGAAGAAATAGCCCGGCGACAAGATGCCCTCGCCAGTCAACAAATGAATATCACGGTCGCCTTGATGGAGATTACAGCCTACCTCAAATCCCTAGCAGAGAGAGCACCAAACACCCCTGAGGTTCCAGCAGTGGAAAGGATCATCGCGCGAACGAGGGACGAGTCACCCACGGTTTCATACCACAAGACCGACACTCAACCAACCCGGGAACACTCTCAAGTCCACACCACCTTCTCCTTCCCCAGGTACGACGGAACCGGTCACGCACGAGAACACGTTTCACATTTCCTAGGATCTTTGAGAGAATACGGATACAGTCATACCTTGAGACTTAACGAGTTCCCGAAGTCACTTATTGGAGAGGCTTACCAATGATACACTCACCTCCCGCCAAGAACCACGAGCACTTGGAACGGATTAACGGATGCCTTCTTCAAGGAATGCCTTTTTGGGAAGGTAATTCTCTCTGATCTGAGTAAAATGCGCCAAAGAGTCGGCGAGTGCCCTGACGACTACGTAAAGAGGTTTAAGGGACAATCCCTCGGTTGCTGCACCCCAGACATAACGGAACCACAACTAGTGGAGATCTGCACTGGTACCATGGCTCCTATCTGCCGAGCTCTTTTAGAAGATCTCCAGTTCCAGACTCTTGCCGAACTCCAGGAGGCAGCAGCACGGTCAACCACTATAATACCCACCCTGAGGGAGAGGACTCAACTACTGAAATACAGAGGACTTACTGAAGAGAGCAGTAGAAGCCTAGATAACGACAGGAAAAGAAAGGCAGGAGAGTGCCTCGTTGAACACCAAGCACCAGACTCAATGACACGAGGCGTGACACGAGAAGAAGACTCGTAACAACAACGAGCTAGGAGGGATCGATCCGCCAAACAACCTCTCAGCGATAGAGATGGAGCAACTGCTAGACTCCTTGGTCCAAGACAAATTCGTAGAGCTACCTGAAGTATCAAGGCCTCCCACTGCTGGAGAGATGAAACACCCTCGTTACTGCCATTATCACATGAGGGTCAGCCACGCCACGGTCCAGTGTAACAGTTTCAGGCGAATCCTCGAAGAACGCATTGTCAAGGCCAAGGCATGTTCTTACAGACTACACCCGGAGTCTCCACACATCCAAGCTCTCACGGATAACAAGGAACCCGTGAATCAGAGAGTGGAGAACCTGATGCACCAACTATGCAAAATCTTATGTTTCTCGAAACCTCAACGTCGGGATATGTTTACAGCACTTAACCACGTGGTGTCAGGAAGGCGACTACCGTTTGGAGAGGAACAAGACCCACACCTGCCAACCCAAGGCGGGTCTTCGGTAAGATACGACTGGAGACTACTAGCTAGACAAGGTTGGGGAATACTCACTACCGCATATATACGCAACATCGGATTCCCCAACACGTTGTTGGACCCAGGAGCGAAAATCAACGTCATTTCTGCAACGACACTAGAAGCTTCGGGAGGCTCGCTACATGATGTCACTGATTCACCAGAAACGTTGGAAGACCCCGAAGGAAGGACGGTGATAACTCGTGGACGAATAACTCTACAGATAGAGGTGAACGGAGTACGAACGGAGGCTGAACTCTATGTGGTCCCAAGAGACTTAGAACACGACATAGTCCTCGGCCACCCTTGGTTCAAAGACAACCAGAGTCTACTCAACGAGACTGCAATCCCACTCGGAGCACCGACTGAGCCAGAGGATCTCCACGCAGCGACGATATCCCTGTACGAGGAAGGAAAAGCCTCACCAAGCTCCGAAAAAGGATCAAGGATGGCATCCCCGCAAAAGATGGGCGGAGCGCTTGTCGCAAGGTATGAGTGGATCATGCACCTACTCGATACTTTAGAAAATGGATGGCCTCATCACCTGGTCATGAAACCCTTAATATCCTGTTTAGCCAATTAGACATAGGGGACGGGGAAGCCAACAACAACGGGTTTGCCTGCCTCCCCCGGAAATCGCCATTATACCAGAAACTCCACGGCCCTAGGGCCTCGCTAACCGATGACAGAGACTACAAAGTTGGAGAATTAGTGATGAAGACCGGCAGACAAGGAGAGGGACAACCCGAAGGACCCTACATGGTTATCAGGTCCGCACTAAACGGGTACTACAAACTGGTTTTGCTCAAAGACAGATGCAAGGATACAATAATAATCAAGAAAAGACGGGTTGAAGCATATCCCAATTAAACCTTTAGTTATAAGAAACATAAAACCGTTGTACGTAGTCAAGACATAAGACTCATTCTATCATTGTCTTTCGAATAATAGCAATAAAAAAAATAATATTCCACTACACCAAATTTGGCGAATAGCAACACATGGTAGCAACGGTAATGCTGCCGTTGCGGTTTAGCAACGGCATTGGGCCGTTGCGGAATTTAGAAACGGCCCAGTTTATGTTGCATTTCGCCGTTGCTTATTTTTAGCGCGTGCCGTGTACGCGTGCGGCCAAAAACACCTCCCCACACTTTTTAGGATTTTTATGCCCAAATAGATATCACTAGAGTTGTTTTTCCGCCCTAGTTGCGAAGTGTGTGGGATGAATGTGTGCCAAAAAACCTTATCTTTCCATCGATCTAACCAACCTCCCTCTCAGCCACAATCATTCTTCTTCGTCTCTCTTTCTAGAGCTCCTCACCCGTTCTCTCACAGAAACAAAAAAACCACTCGTTTGTTTTCCTGCAGCGGATCTTCCCCTCTTCTACTACCAACTACCACCACCCTTAGTTATCATCTTCATCGTTATCATTAACATCATTACCAAATCGTCAAAGATTTATACGAAAGATCTAATTTAGGTCTTCAATTTTCTTATTTCAAATCTAGGAAGTAAATAAACCCTAGATTCAGATGTTTTGCTTAATTGTTTCAAAGATTCTAGTCTTTAATCTTCCTCAGATGATGTTCAAAGCGTCAGATCTACAAAGAAAAACCCTACTTTTGTTTCTGTATTTTTGATTTTGAGAACTGTTCGTGGGTAAGTTTCCTAATGTACCCTAACCCTAGTTTGATTTTGAGTTTTTTTGGTTGATTTACAAATTGGGTTTTTGATTTTGTTTAATTTTTGGTTTTTATTTGTTGTGTTTTTGATGTAGAAATTATTGGGTTTTTTAGATTTAACTAAACCAGTCTTGGTTTTACTAACTGATTATTTACAGGGATTGAAGATTTTAGTTCGAAGAAATGTATATAAAGCAGGTAAAATTTGTGTGTTATGAGATGGTATATAACTAAGGGTTTGAATTCGTCGACTTGTTTTTGACTTCTGTTGACTTATTTATTTAATCAGATTATTATTCAAGGGTTTAAAAGTTACAGAGAACAGATTGAAACTGAAGAATTCAGTCCTAAAGTTAACTGTGTTGGTAATGGCCTTCTTTCCTTTTACTGTCATTTTCTTGAAATTCTCGTAGATGCTTAACTTAGTTAATAATAAGAAAAACTCGAGGGATGGAGGAGAATAATTGTTCAAGTTTTCTTAGTCTACGCCGTATTTTTTGTTCAACCAACTGATGTGTTTGACATGTCTGTGTAATAGTTGGTGCTAATGGATCTGGAAAAACCAACTTCTTTCATGGTAAGTAGCAACTTTTGTTATGAATATGTATTTAGTTGAAGTTGGCTGTAGATATTGTTTTTTTGCTATTATTGACATGTGATTGGTGGGTTGGTATCTGATTTGTTTTTCTGTTTATTTTGTAGGGTTTTAGATGGTTGGTCAAGGAATTATGATTTAGGTTTTGCAGGAACCTGCTGTTACACTCTGGTTATTTTGGTTGAGTGAGTACTGAATTTTAACTCCGTTAGTAATGTATACTTCTTTGAGCAGATTTGTGAATGTTTGACATCACGACCTACTCATGCCATTGACATTACAAGGGAGGTGAGATTCTTTTCTACATTCTGCTTCTTGGAGTTACAATTTTGGATACTATAAGCTGCAGAATTCGTTTTTATTTTATTTTAGCTTTTAAGCTTTTTTCATCAGCTGTTTTGTTGCATCACATTGTATGCAGGCTATACGGGAGGGAGCTGATGTTGTGGTTGCAGTTGGAGGCGATGGTACCCTTCACGAGGTTCGTGAGTTTATCTTCTTCTTCTGTCTATAGGTTATTACAGTGTGTTGTATGAAACTGAGTGGTTACTCAAGTTTTGTTGTCATGGTAGGGTAAACTATGTCTCGAGCTTGGTCATAATGTTAGGAACCATTAACAAATGCTAGACTTCTGAGTTTTGATCATACTTTGGCTCGAATTTGCAGGTCATAAATGGCTTCTTCTGGGCAGGAAAACCTGTTACAACTCATGAAGAGGGGAATAGTCATACAAGCGTAAGTGGTTACTGAATGTACTTTTTTACGTAGCATTTGCTTATACTCTTATAGATTACACACCAGTGAGCCTGTAAACTCCTGTATAAGCATTCTAAGGATATTTAGAATTCTGTATTTTGTAGGTTATTCCACTAGGCACAGGATCTGATTTCGCCAGAACGTTTGGCTGGTTGGTTGCTGCTTCCCCCACATGCCTTCATTTGGTATGATCTTTGGATGATTCATTATTAGCCCTTGTTCATGGAGTGATAACAATCTTTATGGTGTGCGTTTAATTTTGTGTTGAATGAATTATATTATGTTTAGATAGCATCACCAATGTCATTGAGAAGCTTTGAATTTAACAATTTTTGGTATAATCTCTGGTTGTTATGGAAATCACGGATCATGGTGATGTCATTAATGTTTATCGGTTTATTCATCATTGTTTGATTATCTATGCCCTCATTGTTTGTTTCATGCATGTTTGGATTCAATAATGATAACTCAGTTGATAGTTATTGCAGTTATTGGGTTTCTTTCTATGTTTGGATCATGGTGTGATGTCATAATGTTTCTCAGTTTGTTCATCATTGTGTATCTACATGATTTATTTGATTACCTATGCCTCATTGATTGTTTCCTGCATGTCTGGATTAGGTTTTACGGTGTTCAATAATGATAAATTAGATGATATCTATTCACCTGTTAATAGTAATTGCAGTTGTTGGATTTCTTTCCATGTTTGGTTCATGGTGTGATGTCAACATGATTTGTTTGATTATCTGTGCCTCATTGATTGTGGGGTTACCAATTTTGTACTTTCCAACAAAATATAAATTGAATAGCAGATTTCTATTTCTTTCTTGGATTCTTTTGTACATTGCTGATTTTAGGTTTTGAATTGTTTCGGCATGGAGATTGGTATCTTTTACTGCTCTGTTAGAATTGTTCATGTTTCTTTGATGGTAATTTGTTAGTGATTGTTTTTGTAGATGTCACATGCACTTCCTGTAAAAGGTAATGATTGAGGTCCTATTGCTCTTAATGGATTTCAACTCAGTCTGTGTACTTTAGAGAGTCTCTTAGTAAATGTTTCCTTCTATATTGGGTTGTGTTTTCATGTATGTCCCTCTTGTACCTCTTTTCTGAATTGGGTCGAATTATTTGTTGTTTGAATGGACTGTCTCGGCAGATCAATGCTAGGATGTTAATGGAGTTTTTGGAAGAAAATTACATCTTGCTTATGTGATTCAACTTCTCACTCTTTACCTGGCTGCTTGTTTGTTATTCTTTTCTCCAGTTGTTGAAGCTAAGGATGGAACCATTTCTGTTGCTACCGCGTTTTCTGGTCACCAAGAAGGTAGTGCTGCTTCTATTTGCACTTTTGTTTTCATTGGGTTAGTGTCAAAGTGATTAAGATGTTGACGACTGGTTGTAGTGCAGATACTGAAACTAGCTAGGTTTTATGTATTAGAGAACAAGAACATTGGTTTTCAGTTATCTGAATGTATGAATTTTTTTAGTATTTTTTTTGCTAAGTTTTTTTGTAAGTGTATGAAGTATTGATTTTGGCTAAGTGTATGAAGTATTGATTTTGGCTAAGTGTCTGAATGGTTTGAAAATATATATCTTTGTAAGGTCAAAGATTGGCCGAGCTGACCAGGTCAAAGTCTGACCAAGCTTGTTTTGATCAGGTCAAAGTCAAGCTTGGTCTTCTTTGACCTGGTCTTTTTTTTGACTTTGGTAAAAATTTAGAAACGGCAATGAGCCGTTACTGGTAAAAATATCCGAAACGGTAAATAAGCCGTTGCTGATTAAAATAACGGTCAAGAGGCCGTTGCGGGCAATATTAAGCAACGGAAAATTGGTCGTTGCGGGCAAAATCTAGCAACGGCTGAACTGGGTCGTTGCTAGTTCCGTTGCTAACCCGGAGACGCAACGGCAACATTACCGTTGCTAAAATTCGTCACACCATGAATCGCAACGGCCGGCCCCCGTTTCTAACACTTTTAGCAACAGATGGGCACCGTTGCTACCCCCCAAAATTGGTGTAGTGTTCCTAAACCACGAGTCAAGAAACAAAGCCAAAACAATCAGAAAAGACCAAATAACACAATATCATTAGCCTTTTCATAAGAGTCTCTCATGTTGGAAAGAACCTCCCGCTCCTTCACGAACCTAGCCTCCAATTCAGCAACCTCCCTCTCCTTTGCGGCGAGAACATTATCGGTAATACTATCAGCCTGAACCTTAGCCTGCTTCCGCTTCTCAAACCTCTCCCGGAGCCAAGACTCAGCAGCTGCTATAGCGTCTTCCCAATACTGCAACGTCTCTGATTCGACCCCGCGCATAGAATTCTCCCGCATCTCGGCAATCCGCTCCAACAGAACTCCGATGAATCCTTCTGCCACGGCACGATTTGCATCCTCCCTAGCGATGTGCCCAAACTCCTTCCAGATACGTGTATACATGTCCTCGTACTCTCGGGAGACGACAAAACCGCCTACAGCCACCTGGTAGGATCTAACTCTACTCAGAAGGTAACGGGCACGTCTACAGTAACGGGAGAAGCTACTTGGGAATCATCGACGCCATCGGTCATCGCCGTCTCGTCACACATGAGCTCGCCACTCCCCTTCATGGACAAAAAAAAAAAAAAAAAAAAAAAAAGAGAAGAGAAGAAGTCAGTAACCGTGAAAGACAGGAGTTACCACTAGTCCAGAGGTAAGGAAGAAATCGTCAAGGGCATAGAGAATGCAAATCCCTTACCACGACAGGGCCCGACTCCTCGCGAAGAGGTGATGAAGCATTGGACTTCTCAGCTATCTCTCGATTCTCATCACCCGCATTCGAAGACCCCACTGGTTCGTTGTCTCCTAGGTGATCCGTCTACAAGAAGACAACACAAGAATGAGAACTCGGCTAAACATTAACAGGGAAGCAAAGCAATCTCGGTAGAAGATCCACTACCGTCACATCGACGTCCTCATACTCGCCAAGGAATCCATCTGTTCCTACCTGGGAGACATACCCCTTGGGAATTCTCATCCGAGGTCGGTTCCTCCTGGCGCCTCGAACCGAAACCATATCGTCCGACTGGGGACTCGGGGTAGAGCGCACCTGTAGAAGAATAACGAAGGGAAAAAAAAAAGACATTTTGCAACCAAGAAGGAATTACAGTTGAACCACCATACCTGAACGGGAGCAACAGGAGTACCCTGACCTTCCTCGCTGACGAAACCATGAAGGACTTTGAGAGTACCATTCCAAAACTCGTGATACTCAGGAGTCATCCTCGTTGGTCTGTAACGGAAGACGAAGGGAGAAAGACGACCGAGGTGAAGTGATACGTCGAGAGAAGACCGCAATTCAACCACAGAAGGCGCGAGGAGTAACCTCTTGGGAACATCTTGATCGAAACCCGTCACTCTCTCTGCTCGATCAACATTGTAAGGCATTACCACCTCTTCCCCGTGAAAGTAACCAAGGATATAACCAGGAGTGCTGCTGTTGATGAAGATAGCCTGCCCAATAGTAAGACCACTCGACTCTCGGGGTCCCGATCGTAACTCACCACCAGGATCCTCCGTGAAAGTTATGGGTTGTACGACATCAGAGGAAGAATTAGTATACCACGGGCGGAAGTTGACATTCCTCTCATCATCTAACAAGTCCCCTAACTCCGGAGAAGCAATGGGCAACTTGCTATTCCACTGCAAGATTCGAGGGCTCCCCTTCAGTGTCTTACCCAAAGAAGGCCCCTTTTTGGGTCTATGAGGTGTGAAATGCTCCCACAAGATCGCCTAGACAAATGAGGGGTTTACGTAGGTACTAACCCATACCGACTAATGATGTATGAATATCATTCTTGTTTCTCTAACTCAATTTGTGTTTAAGTTCTTAAAAATTACAGGTTTGAAGAAAACAAGATTAGTCGATAGAAGTGGGAATAGAGCTAGTTCATAGTTTTAGTACACAACAGTCTACGCGTTCATATGTTGAATGGGAAATTCTATTGAACTCGAGCAAAAGTTATGTACGCGTTCATCTGAGTTCGGAAAACTCCTGAACTCCAAGGTTTGCTCTATCCCTTTTGTGTTTGAATTTTCGAACTCACTCACATTATGGCCCATGGAGCTCTTGTCCACTTGTTCCTTTTATGTTCACGTATTCTTACGCGATTCTTATGGAACCTTTGACTTCTAGCTACTTCTCTTTATAAGAGATTGCTAAAGTTTCGTACAAATCCTTTACTTCTAAAGGTCATCGCGTTGTTCCTTATGGAATGCCACATAATGGGGGAGAGTTCTTTTGAACTTGTGCTTCATGGTAATATCTTTTTGGGGACTGCGGCTGTGGAATCTACGAGAGAATTGCATCTTTTTATCTCTCGTTTCAGGTATGTTTACCTTTGTCTACATTGATTATTACGATTTTATGAGGATTCCTATATTTCTTTTCTTTATCTATTTTATGACAAAAAGGGGGAGAAATCTTGTAGTAAGGGGGAGTAAAATCTTTCTATCTGCAATTGTCTACGGCATTGTCATAGGGGGGTAAAATCGATGTGCTTGTCATGGCATAACAAAAATTAGTGTATTGAGTAAGGGGGAGAACATATCAAATTGTGTAGTATCTTGAAGCATCGATGCAATATGCTTACCAAGTTTTACATACTACTCAATTGCATAACAAACTCTTGTTGGACTATGTCCTTCTAGAAACCAAGATGTGTGGTGACTTTGAGTTTGTTATCTCTACCTTGAATCTTCGCTTGCATGAACACTCTTATCTGAAGACGCTGAAGATTACAAGAAGATCAAGTACATTATGGTTAGGGCTAAAAGATTTTACTTTTTGAATCCATATGTAAGATTGGTTTTTGTCACTAAAATTGACAAAGGGGGAGATTGTCAGAGCATTGCTCGAGTGAACCCACTGATGTTGCTATCTCAAGTCAGTTGTCAAGTTTATGAGACAAAAACACAATCCTTGATAAGTTTACTCTACAACTCGGACTAGGATAGTTCTAGGTAATCGAGACGAAGACTGATGAAGACGAAGACCGAAGCTTACTACTTGATAACTCATAACGTCCTCGCTGAAGGTTAGAAAGGTATTCCCTTTTCGTATCGTTTTTACCATTTCTATCATACCAATAGTCTATGATGTTGTTTATATGATCAGAAGGTATTCTAGGATTTTCGCCTTTGCATTTGTCACTCTTGTGATAATTTGTATAGGTAGAGTATGTTGAGTTGTCTCTTGAAAAACAACCCCAACGGTGAACGCATTCATGAACGCGTACATGTACATATACTACCTTTGGGATTTCAGAGA
>JAJJMA010343868.1:0-18169 GCA_023529015.1 Papaver nudicaule
TCTGAAGAGGGCAAGAAAGTGTTAGCAACCAAGACCCTAAACCTAGAGGATGTCTACGAATCAATAGCAGATCATGAAACTCTCTCAGGAGATCTGGAGATGTTAGAGAATGATGATGCAACAGACAACAGAAAGACAAAAAGACAAAGAGAAGAAAATCCTACACTCAACCCAAAAAACTCTACCCTTCCTAAAATCCCTGCCCACAACAATCCTGTCTTTGAGAAGGATGAGAATATGGGTTCTTTGATGACACTGAATGGACGCCTGGGAGCTGCTATAAACTCTAAGGGAATGCAAACCAACAACTCTAGCAAAGATGTGGAACAACTAAGTGGTGATCCAAACGGAAGGGATGTTCATACGGTAACTAATTTTTTAAACTTGAAGTTTTTTATAAACTGCATTATTCCCTCCATACCAGTTTTTAAGAGTTTGATTACTTATCTTGTTCTCCTTGTCATCCGGTTTTCTCATGTTGCAAACTTTACAGTTTTCTTGTTTCTCCATATCTGATATTGATTCTTGTGTCCACTTGTTCCTCTAATCCTTATCTGACTTTGCGTGCAGGACAATTATTTTTGGTGCATTTATGTGCATCGTTAATAGTTCAGTCATAGAAAAAAACATTTATAATAACCATTTACTCCCTCCGTTCCACTTTACATGCTATATTAGGGTTTTTTTTATGTTCCAAAATACTTGCTATAGTTGATATTTTTTCCCACAATTTCCAACTACACCCTTCCATTTTATCTTGGAAATATAAGCTTTCTTTTAAATAAACAAAAATAATTAATGTTTGAAGACTTTTATCAAGGGTATGGATGGAAAAAACACATACCTCTCTCTACTCCTTAATATTTGTGCAAAACCCTATTATAGCAACTAAATTGGAACGGAGGGAGTAGTATTTAAGAACCCTCATTCCTCAAAAACATATTCATACATAGTCTGTAATAAATATATTGCATTTCATAATCATCCTGGTCTTGTAATAAATCTCTACATTATAGTCAGCCATCATAAATTCTCACACATTCAATACGTTAATCATTATAAAGTAGGTTGTCTTCATAACTGTTTTTTAAGTTCTGGAAAATTGTTGCTGGGATTGCTGATCCTAATACAGTGTAACAAGTTCTTTAGTCATTCACCAATGAAGGTTATTAGCTGGAACTGTCAGGGTTTCCTTGGCCAGAAAACTAGGGATCACCTAGGTTATCTTAATTCCATTCATAACCCAGATATAGTCTTCCTCTCAGAGACAAAAATCAATGACTCAAGGATTCTCCAGCTCACTAAATTCTTAGGATTTCCAAACAACTATTATGTTCCATCCATAGGCAAAGCTGGTGGTTTAATATATCCTCTTATGGAAAGATGGATTTAAACTTGAGGTAGTTCATAGTGAAACTAAGATGATTCATGCTCTAGTCACAAATGACTCTTCCAAAGGTGAGTGGTTCTTGAGTTGCATTTATGGTACACCCTATCGCCATGAACAGTTAGAATAATGGACTTACATAAATGACCTTAGTCACAATGTTAATGTTTCATGGGTACTTCTTGGTGATCTTAATATCACTTTAGATCCAGAGGAAAGACAAAACCAAAGTGCCAGTACTAGTACACCATCGGAAATTCTTAATCTAATTAGGAATTCTGACTTAACGAATCTAGGATTCAGTGGCAACCCATTCACTTGGACCAGTAATAATCATGGAACTGGTTTCCACAAGTCTAGATTGGATAGAGCTTTTGTGAACCGTGAGTGGAACATCAGTTTTCCGGATGCAATACTGCTATTCTTATCTCAAATGGTAGTGACCATGTACCAATTATGTTAAGCCTTTACAATAATGTCAATTTAAAAAGCACGAACTGGAAGTTCTTTGAAAACTGGCTACAAAATGAAACATGTTGTGATGAAATTAAAAAAGCTTGGTCCTCTAACTGTGTTGGTTCTGCAGCTTTTGTTTTCTTTGATAAACTAGGTAATGCTAGAAGGTACCTCTCTCAATGGTATATGAGAACTTTTGGTGATATCAATAGTAAAATCGCATGATCACTTCGGCAAGATCTGGACAAGCTACATAACACAGATGTCAATGGTTCCAACACAACTGAAGCCATAAGAATTGAGGGTGAAATAGAGAAGCTGAATGACACTAAGGCCAGATCTTATAGACAGAAAGGCAAAGATAAGTTCTACAATGAGTTGGACAGAAACTCAAAGTACTTTCACATCAGAGCAAATAGAAGGAGAAGCAGAAATCGTATTGATTCTCTCAAAGCTCCAGATGGCTCATGGTGCAACACAAGAGAATCAATTGAGCAACTTCTTATCACTCACTTTCTAAATATCAGCACCACACAACACCCACAAGATAACTACAACTTTGTCCAGCACATCCAACCTTGCATCACAGAAGAGGATAACATCGAGTTAACTACCATTCCCATTGAAGCTGTGATATATAATTCTCTTATGACTACGGAGCCATGGACTTCACCAGGCCCTGACGGATTCCCACCCGACTTCTATCAATCGCAGTGGTCAGTAGTCAAGCAAGACGTGTGTAAGATGATACAATCTTTTTTCCATTCAGGTTTTCTCCTCAAGAAACTGAACCAGACAAGATTCAGTTTAATACCCAAGTCACAATCGCCTCATAAGCCTGAGGACTATAGGCCTATTGCATTGTGTAACACTGCTTACAAACTTATATCGAAAATCATTGCTCTACGCCTGAAGAAGCATATCGAGAAGATTATTTCACCAATGCAAACAGCCTATGTTCCAGGTAGACGAATTTCTGAGAATGTCTCCTTAGTGCAAGAAATTGTTTATGCTATGAAACAGAAAGAAGGTAGAGGAGGGAATTTGGCTCTGAAGATGGACATGTCGAAAGCTTTTGATCGCTTAGAATGGAGTTTTATCATTGATGTCCTAAAAAAGTTTGGCTTCGATGAATAGTTTTTCAGCTAATATTGCAATGTATAAGCACTACACAGATACATGTGATGATAAATGAGGTTCCATCAAAATCTTTCACACCTACAAGGGGCATTCGACAAGGAGATCCACTATCCCCCTACCCCTTTATTCTAGCCATGAAAGCTTTCTCAAGGGTCTAATTAGTTCAGCATCAAGATAGAGGTAAGTTGACAGGGGTGAAGATATCGCGATTAGCTCCAAAAATAAACCACTTACTATTTGCGGATGACTGCATCCTTTTTTGCAAGGCAAATCTAGATCAAACACACCAACTACTTCAAGTTATAGAATTCTTTAGTGCATGCAGTGGGCAGTTAATCAACTTTAGTGAGTCAGCAGTCTATTTCAGTGGCAATATGGAACAATCTAGATGTAATGATCTAAGTGGCATCCTACAAGTCAGCTTAGCCTTAGTGACGAGAAATATCTTGGTCTTCCGTTTTCATTGGCCGTAAAAAGAAAATCCCCTTCTCAATCTTGTCTGAAAAAATGGAGAACAAGCTACAGAGGTGGAGAAGTATTAACATGTCAGAAGCTGGTAAATCAGTGATGGTGAAGCACGTGCTTAACGCGGTTCCTGTTCATCACATGACTTCATTCAAGTTACCAGTCTCCACTATAAGCAAGATGAATCCAACTCAACAAGCATTTTGGAGAAATAAGAAAACCAACAAAGGCTATTATCTCATTCCTTGGCATAAACTATGCAGGCCTAAGGAGCACAGAGGACTGGGCTTTCGAGACTTACACATCTTCAATAGTGCTCTTTCAGCAAATCTGCCGAAGATTGTGCACAGATAAGGACTCGATTTGGGCATGATCTATGGCGGCAAAGTACTTTCCAGATGGAATTCTTAGTAATATAAAAAGCACTAAGAATGTTACTTGGTCATGGAATAACATAAGTTCAGAAGTTCAATTTGTCCAACGACATAGCTGTTGGTGCATTGGAAACAACAGAAAGATTCAGATTTGGCAACATAAGTGGGTTCCTAGTTTACACAGCCCTTCGGTTCCAAAACAGAATGCTACAAACCCAAATGGTGTTATTTATGTGTGTGACCTGCTTATTCAGGGCTCAGACTCTTGGAAAAAAAATGAAGTTTTGATTCGGGACTTGTTTGATGATGCAACAATCAATAAGATTCCAGTATTTCAGTGCACCCGTATTGTGAAGATAGATTGGTTTGGCTCCTTGAGAAAAATGGGAAATTCTCAGTTAAATCAGCTTATAAAAAGATGTTCACGGAGGCAAGTGGTAATTATGCAGTGGATCCGAGAATGACAAGGATATTCAAAACACTCTGGAAGATGAAGATGTTACCTAGAGTGAGACAATTCTTGTGGAAATGTATTGTAGGTACACTTCCTACAAGATAAAGACTCTCTAAGCACATCTCACATATTCAGGACATCTGCCCTTTCTGTCAGAATGCAGGGGAATCAGACACTCATATTTTCATGCAATGCAATGTCTCTAGAGCAACATGGTTTGGACTTTGGGTCATTCATATCTTTCTATAGGCTTAAGGGAATGGATATGCACATGGTTTGATGATCTTTTTGCTAGCCATATTTCTTAGGATTTTCTTATTAATCGAGCTATCACTGCTTGGTCCATTTGGGATGAAAGATGTCAGAAATTCCACCAAAACATATCAGTCACAACTGACAGGCTTCTATACCACTGCATGAAATCAATCTCTGAGCAACATATCACTAGAAATAACCTGAATACAGACTCCTATAATATCCCTGTTAGACAAAATAGGCATAACATATGTTGGGTTCCTCCTCCTAGAGGAATATTAACTTGCAATTCTGATGGTTTTTATGATCCAGTTGTTAAGGATGGTGGAATTGGTCTAATAATTCGTGATTTTGCAGGTCACTCGAGGGGATCCAAATGCTGCTACTTAGATAAGGTGGAAAGTGCGGAGGATGCAGAGTGCAAGGCTTTATGGGAAGCGGCAAAGTGGTTGAAACAGATGGGTAGAGAGGCGTTACATTTTGAACTCGACTCCAAGTTAGTGGCAGACGCAGTCACAAGGGACCAATACAACATCCCTTGGAAAACTTTCAACTTAGTTTTAGATATTAAGAATCTCTTCAAGCTTTTTTTCCCCTTTTGGAAATGCTACTATGTTTAGAAAGAGTGCAATAAAGTAGCCGATATCTTGTCTTAGACGGCTAGAACTGAACACATAAACAGAGTATGGTCTAGTGATCCACCGAAATGTATTCAATGTCAACTTCTGGTGGACAAACCCAATATAATTTCTGATTTTTGATTAATAGAAGTTTTTCAGTTTCAAAAAAAAAAAAAAAAGTTACCGAATATAAGTATGCCCGAAAAAATTTCAGTCGGCTCTAATGACGTGAGGATACTGAAGTGGTTTAATCAGCAAGGTAAACAAATAAAACCATGATCAAAATTTGAGGTCTAGAAATTTGTGCATTTCTTAAATAATAATCGTTGAATTAAATTATTTTAAAATTACCGACTAAAGCTTAATGGTAAGTGCACAATCTGTATCATTGTAGTGTCCAACTCATACTCAAATTTATATAGCCTTGTATTAATTTTAGTGACCAAAATCAAGGGAAATCGTGTTAAAAAGAGATAGAAAGAGGACATGAGCTAAAATAAAAGTAACTAGCTCCCAAATTAAGCTGGTGTTATTAGGGCATACGAAAAGGATTTTAGACAGACTTAAATTCGGTAATTCGATCAGCTACCGAGTAGCGTTAATGCATTTAGTAACACTACTCGGTAGCTCGAATATAGCTGAAAACTTAAATTCGGTAATTCGATAAGCTACCGAGTAATATTAATGCATTTAGTAACACTACTCAGTACCTCAAATATGGCTGAAAAAAGTCTATCCAAAATCTTTTTTGTATACCCTAATGACACAGGGTAAATTAACCTATCAAATAAAGTATAAGTTTTAACCATCCTACATATCCATATTTTTCCTTGCGTTATTTGGCCATACTCAAAATTGATTTTGCCATACTAAATGGAGCTACCGATTGGTGTTAAATAATCTATATAATCGGTAGCTGTTTTGAATTACACTAATCGGTAGTTGTTTTAAAGTATGGTTAATTTTTTTTTAGGATATGGCCAAATGACATCAGGTTATTTTTACCACTACAACAACACGCCATAGGCAGATGAAATCAACCAACTCAAATTTAAAAAGAGTTGCACGGTAAATCAACCAGCACAACTGCACCATAAAAAATTAAAAAAACAACTGCACGGTAAAATTTTCAAACAAAGTATAAGTGGGGCCGGTTGTCCTTCATGGGTCAATTAGGGTTACCCTATAAGCCTATACCTACACATATATAGACTAGAACAGTATTGTAAGAGAGAGAAAAAGAAAGAAAAGAAAACTTGAGAATTTCTGCACTCATATACTCTCTAGTCCCATCATCATCATGACAAGGAGGTATGGTCTTAGGTATATAGACAGTGAGGGAGATCTAGAACTTCAAGCAGTACCTCAAGTAATTGTACCTCTAGGAGCAGAAGAAACCCAAGCAACACCACAAAACAACCGGAACACAGAGGTTAGCTTGGGTTCTTTTTTTCTTTTATTTTTGGTTCTATTTTGCACATTTGTTGCATACAAGGAATCATCCAAATAGAGGGTTTATGATTGATACATCAAGATCATCAAACCCTTTTATTTAAAGATGAAAAAGCAAGCAAAACTCGGTTTTCTAAACTACTTATCTCTGTGATTCATAAAGAGTAATTAATCATTGTGTTAGAGATGTTTTAGGAAATAAAAGTGTAGTTTTTTTATCAAGAGGGTTTTGGATGAAAAAGTACTGTCTTTTTGAACATTAGAAATGCAAAGAGAAGCTTGCTTCTCAAACTGGGTATGTGATTGATACTCAAGATGATCAAACCCTTATAGTTTATTTCTAATGGTTATTAAAAGGACAGAAATTAAACCCTTATACTTCATCTGTGATAGAGGGGTTTTAGATCAGCAAACCCCTTGTATATGTATGTTGATTTCTATTTCTGAAGATAAAGGTCAGATTTTTTTTTCTCTGAGCTATTTAGAAACTGCTTATCTTTGTGTTTCATACACAAATCATTTGAGATAGAGTGGTTTTAGAAATCCACTAGTGCTGCTTGATATAAAAGTGTAGTTTTTTATCTTTTCAAGAGGGTTTTGATGAAAAAAAATGCTGTCTTTTCAACTGAGTATGTGATTGGTTCAGTACCAATATGATCAACTGCTTATCTTTGTGTTTCATACACAAATCATTTGTGATAGAGTGGTTTTAGAAATCCACAAGTGCTGCTTGATATAAAAGTGTAGTTTTTAATCTTTTCAAGAGGGTTTTGATGAAAAAAAAATGCTGTCTTTTCAACTGGGTATGTGATTGGTTCAGTACCAATATGATCAAACCCTCATTGTTTATTTCTATTGATGTATATGTATGATGATTTCAGTCTCCTAAGATCAAAGTCAGATTTTTTTTTTCTCTGTGCTATTTTGAAACAACTTATCTTGTGGAAATAAAAGTGTAATTTTTTTATCTTGAAAGGGTTTATTGCTGTCTTTTGAAGATTATAAGTGAAAGAGAAGCTTTCTTCTCCCTAAACTGGGTGTTTTGATTGATACATCAAGATGATCACCCTTATAGTTTCTAATGATCAAGATTCACCAAAAACCCCTTTTTATGTATGTTGGTTTCTGCCAATGATTGATAAAAGTCAGATTTTTTTCTTTCTCCGTACTATTTTGTAAACCATTCAACATTCAGGCTAGTAATGTTGTACTCAGACCTTAATTTAGATTATGTATCTAATTAATCCCATGCTGTTAAACTGCTATTTTTTTGTAAGTTTTCTAATTAGATATCTTTGATAACTGTGTCCAAGTTTTTTAATAAGGGGTGCATAATAACTTGTTTTTGGTGATGTACCAATCTGAATTGTGTATGTAAATCTTGTGTTTTGATTTCCTGAATCTTGTTTTAGTGATGCTTTTGAGTTATTTATTGGCTGCTGACTAAAACTGTTTGTGTTAAATGTGGTTTCTTCCTTACTAGTTGGATTGATAAAATCATGTTTTGTTTGTGTTTGTTGTGTAGGGTGCAAAATACTGGGTTTTCAGAATCATAGCTTGTGTGGTGGTGGCTTCTACTTTTTGTGGGTACTTAGTCTGGAGGTATGGGGATGGGAAAATTAATGAGAATAGAGAACCATATGGAGCAAAGCTAGCAGATGATTTTAAAAAGTTTCTACACAAAGTTGGGAATAGCACAATGACAACCATGGATTCTGTATGTGGTCCTACTCGTAAGCATAAAACCTTCAATCACAATTATGCCATAGTATGTGTTACCATCATTACCTTCGTTTGTGCCGTTTCAAAAATTCAAGAGACTGTTTTCGTATGGGCTATTGGGCATTTGGCTAAGTTGCAAAGGAAGTTACCCAATTTTGTTATCATAGTCTCTGTAGGCGCTTTGTGTAATGTTTTTAGTGTGTTGGAGTCTACAACACCATTGGTGTTTGTTAGTAGCATATTTGTAGCTATTGTTGCTCAGATAACTTCAAGTTGGCATGAAGATAAGAGTGGCTTTACGGAAGGGACCCTAGCGGCATTTACAGCTGCAAAAATGGCTTTTGAGTACAAGGAAATGTTCGTTCACTCTACAATATGTTTAGGAGTTTGTATCTTCACGGTGATAGCAGCATTTTGCCAAGACCATCAAAAGCAGCAAGGTTGATGAAGAAGTAGTGGTCGATTTGGGAGTTCTGATTCGAAAGACTTGTGCTTTTGGTGCTCTTTATTTATTATTTAATCTCTTAGGAATTTAATTTTATATTTTGTCTTTGGTGAAAGAAAGACGATGGAATTGCCAAAATTACTCCTTTAGGAATGTAGAGTAATTTTTAGTTTTTGGTGAAAGAAAGATGATGCATGTAATCTTCACCTTTTATCAATCCATCTTTAATTTATGTTTTATACACTCCAATTGCATGTATGATGGTGCACACCAAAATCAAAGAGGCTAAATAACTCAACCTACTTACCTATAGATATTATCACTGATTCTGAGATTCTGTACAAAAAGATACAAATGAGCTCAAAGTAAGAAACAATATAGCTAAGAAACAAAAGAACCTTAGGCATAGAGTCATCTAGTGTAAACAAGCTACGGTGGTTGAAAAGTAAAGAAGCTGTCCCAACTCAACATCCAACTAGTAAAGGGAATTGCAAAATCAGACTAAATTACATATTTCTTCTTGAATCATATGGTTTAGTGACAAGAAAGGGAAGAAAAAACATGCACACCAATGGAAGCTACATGAAAATAACAATTAGCACAAAGTTGCATGAGCTTACTAGAATACAAATGTCAAACTGGGTACTAATCACACACCTTTGAAACATTGAACGAAAATGCAACCAATATTTTAAAACCCAGATCCGACGTCGAATCGGAAATGTTACTGGGTCAGGGTCATATAGTTCAACCAGTGTAGACCGCACTGGGTCGTCTGGTTTACTGGTCGGACCGGCCGGGTCAACTGGTTTTTACAAAAGAAAAAAGTTTTTAACATAGTTATTGGGTCAGTGTTAACCCAACCCAGTAAAATGACTGGGTCACCGGTTTACCGGTCCAACCGGCCGGTCTGGGCTGGGTTTTAAAACACTGAACGCAACTAATCAACGAACCCCACACGGTCAGGCATCACCTCAGTTGGAACTTGTAATTTCAGCTTGCTTAATTTGAAGGTTCTGAAGTTACTGGACAAGTCAAGTGCACGAGTGCTGAGTTTTCCACAGTAGTTAGTATTAAGGAACTGATCATGATCCCCATATAGTATTGCTACTGGGATAGAAACAATATTTTCCTTCCAAAACAGTACAGGAAAAATACAAATGAGTAACCATTTTTCATTTCATTTTTCAAATGCCCTCTTTATGGCTAAAGACAACTGCTTCGGCTTTGAGGCCAGGCCACCATGATAGGTAAGACGGATAACTGCGTAGCTAGTTGCAATGTTCTGCTTCACGTCGAAGGAGTCAAAGTTATTTGTAAATTCACCGAATGGAGCAGAAGCCGCAAGAAACCGTATATGCACACCTATTCCTTCGTCAATTCCTGGAGAATTTGTTAAGCTTTGGTTAGAGGCAATTTTAGACAATTGTTTGTAATGGAACAATCTCCAGTGTTTTAAGGGAGGAGAAAAATAAATTAATTTTATTTACCTCTGACCCGCTGAGGAGTCTGGATGCATTGTGGTGAACCATCTTCTGGGCGTCACTGTTCAGATAGACAAAAAATGGTAGAACCGGCAATATATATATGTTGACTATCTTAGTTTCTTGATAAGTAATCCCCCGTATTTGTCAAGGTGTGCACGTTATGTTTGCAACATGAAGGCATTTGCTTCCTGTATACATGTAGTGTACATCAGATTGATTGGGTAGTTTGAAGGGGTGAGATACGTACACCTACATGAACTGGAATGCTGAATTCATCAGATAGGGTAAACAAAACAAATTTTTACTCTAGATTTTCAATAGCATATTCATAGACGAACAAGTTCATTAACTATGGTGTGTGGGATCACTTTTAAATTATATGCAATTAAAATAGCACATTCCATTTGCAATGTCATCTAATAAACTTGAAACAATCTAGAAATGTTGGGGGGAAAGGACATACCTGGTCTGGTGCAATAAACTTGCCATTTCTCTTTCGCGATGCCTCTGTGTCTTGGTCATTTTGACACTAAACTTGGTCGATATTTGTGAGGCTTTGACACGTATGAAACTACTAGATTCTGCTTTATGTTCTCCGGCAGAATTGGGAACTTGTCCGCTTGCTGCACATGTAATGATCCGTACGTATTAAAAGCTTGTGATCTTAATTCCTTACTTATGGGCTGAGCATTGAATTAACTTACCACTGTGTTCGTGGTCATGTGGCTGGAATTTTGGTGCATTTAAATGTCTTAGGATCCAAAGGCTGGTATCAATAGAATTTCAGTTGATCTGATGGCTACGAATAGAAGGTGAAAAAACGAACGGTTACAAAGGGTAATGGTTTGAGAAAAGTGTTGCTTGAGATATTATTCATCACGGGAGATGCTTTTCCGTCGAGTCGAAATCTAGTCATAAAAGAAGTACAAATAGAGTCAGCTACATGTCTACAGTCTACTACACTGAAACTATATTATTATCTAGTCAACTATGTCTCCCTAGAGTCTAGACCAAGTAGTAATGAAACACACGCTAATTAATAATGAAAGAGACTACACTACATTACTTAGTCTAGTCTAGACCAAGTAAGACTACACTATACTGAACTAGTACAGTGCACGTGCTAACGCACGTGTTATTTGACTGAACTGAATGTGTGTACCTGCTACACAGAGAAGTATTACTGGATATTTGAGCATAAGAAAAATATCATTCGATAATCGATATATACATGACTGAACTGGATAGTTTTTAGTAAAGTTTCAGCGACTCAAAAAGTATTACAACTGACCACAATATCAAGTTATCAACCAAACAAAGTATACTACCAGCTAATCCGCTAATTGAGTTTGTGTTTTGTAGACAATGTTCTTTGCATAGGTGCTATCTTTTCCCTGCAATTTTCCTTCGTGTGTGACTGTTTCGTCGTCTCATCGAAACTCCTCTTGATAAAGCCACCTAAAGTTTCCGATGATTGGTAACATGATCTGCTAAATAAATCCCTGCGAATGGGATAGTTTGTCCTTGCGCTTTATTTATAGTCATAGCAAAACACAAACGTACAGGGAACTGTTTTCTGATGAGTTCTCTAAAGGCTCTAAATGAATTCTTGGAAAGAAAACTCGTGTACCTGTTGAAATTCCGGTAACAATGTCTGCATCGATTGAGTGCTAATAAAAACCTCGACACAATAATCTGGTTCCGATACAAATTCCATCTGCTGGGTCAATATTCGAAAGAAGAAATATTGGTGCACATCATCCTCAACGCTATTGAAAGAGTAATAAACTTTCTCAGCACCTGAAAATGGTATAGTTTAATAAGTTCCACGGATTAGCATTTGAGACTTTTGGTATAATTCAAAAGAAATTCACCCGGAAATGTGTCAATTGCATTTTGGTTTATAGCATTAACAGACTCATTTGTTGGTGTCATTGTTGCTCTTTCCACCATGTAGCTCTTCCCAAAAATATTTGGATATACAATTGTGTGATAGAATTCTCACATGTCCATGGTAATATTTACCTCAGCCTTAGGGCAACACTTTCGACAGTCTCAGCCGAAGGGTCTACAGAAACAACCAAAATCCAAATCAAAAACATGTATTAGTAATATTTAAGCATCCTCAATTTATTTTTGCTTTTGCACTTCTGTGAGGGTAGGGAGTAGTAAAAAGGCCTTATTTGGCCTCTTGGCTTAATAATAGTAGAGATATGAAATCATTGTGAATAAACAGGCGTAGATTTACAGTCACTGAAATAATATGTCAATCTATCGATGATGTAAATGATCCTAACACCACTTTAGTATACCCATTAAATTATGCAATCAGTTGTCATTTATCTTTACTATGAAAAAAGTCTTCAAACCAAGAACCTCACCTGTTTCGTTACACTACACTCAGCTAACAAAACAATAAAAATAAAAAATAAACCTGTCAGATCATTTATATTAGCGCTGGTTATAACCATAAATTTCAATAAATTGAGCAAACAAAAAGAGGGGTAACATGATTCCGATAGACGTGGACTAACCTGGAAGAGATGATTTACAATTACAACCCATAGTCGTTTTTTATAAGGGTTGTATTGAAAATGGAAGATTGCCCGAGTACAATAATCTCACTGGTCCTTGACAGATTAAGAATTCCCCAGTTGACCTGCAATATACCTATGATTTCATATTAGAAAGTTATCCATGTCTCAGTTCTCCTCCTCCTTCCCTGTTTTAGTAAAACATGGAAAAGATTTGAACAAAACACCTATTATACAACTAACCTAACCCATATAGAAGACAATAAATTATATAGTCGTTTGTGGGAACGGTGGTACCAATATCGCATCTTCCCTGGCTGAGCTATATGGCAAGAAGTTGTGATGCTCCTAGTACATAATTTAGTAAATGTAACAAAAATATATAAAAAAACGTCCATAAGTGAGATGATAATATAAAAGCCTAAAATCAAATCGTTTGACATTTACCTACACATCCCTTTAAGCCTTAAGGGACTATTCTACCAATGGTAGAGTGAAAAGTATTTCAATAACCTGCACATACATAGAGAAATAGCACCATGCATCATATTTCTGTTTGAAAAAATGGAAAAAGGGAACATCATATTGAAATCCTATTCCTATAAACAATGTGAACCGTAGCACTAAAAGGATTGTTGGCTAAAAATTAATTATCATGGCATTAGTAGCACTAATAGTGGCCATTTCCCACTTGCTAGTACAGAGATCATCACACTTCAGGCTTCCGTAAGTTTGTTCATCTTTGGAAGTTCATCATGAGTTGCAAGTCATTTTCATCTTGGGTAGAAGTTTATCATGAGCATTAAGTCAATTTTTGTAGGATAGTATTTGGAACATAATGGGTGCTGAGAAACTGTAATATTTCCTAGCAGAGCAACGAATGAGCTTAGTTCTTTACATGGAAAGCAACTAAGCATTGCAACAGAATGAAATGGCAGGGTGTTTCTTTTACCTTGTTCGACGATAACACCAAAAATCAAGATATATGAGACAAACTTTGTATACCGTTGAGACAAAGAAATCTTCCTGAAATTTACACTTAAAACCAAAAAACAAAGAAAATTGATAAATTAGAAAAACTCAGTACAGAATCCATTGAATTTTTATGCTTACGTAGAAAGAAAAATCATTGAATTAATACCAAAAATAAAAACCTGACCGAGTGTGTTCAGAGCAAATTTTCCAATCAATGGAGTTATTTCGATTTTTTTGCTTGGCATTAATACAAACAGTCAAAGTGCGTTACATATGTCCCCTCAGAAAATAACCAAAAAATCTGTTTACGATGCTGATTTAGCTCTATTGGAATTCAAAACGGGAAAAATAAAAACAAAAACAAAATGAAGAACAGACACATATGTACCTGAAGTATATGTTCATCAATTAGAAAGATGGTTAATCACTACTAATTAACCCAAAGCGTTATCTTGTTGTGAATCTAGGTAGAAGTAGAAGAAAGCATGCCAGTGAGTCTTCTCTGAATTAGTTAAATGGTTCCAATTTTAAATCAGCTCTTAAAGAATTTGGAGAAATCAAAATTTATGAATATTTACCTTAGCCTTAGGGCAACACTTTCGACAGTCTCCGCCGAAGGGTCTACACAAACAACCAAAATACAAATCAAAAACATGTATTAGTAAGATTTAAGCATCCTATAAAACCTTACCATATTTTGGAGTGGGATCAATTTTCAGACTCTTCTTCATCTTTCCGTAACTTTTGAGATCTCTATGAAGCTCTTCGTCTTTTTTTTTTAGGTTGTATCTAAGAGAGAGGGAGAAGAAACTGAGTCCGAGAAATAGAGGATTTGAATTTGAATCTGTTCTCGAAAGTGACAGCAAGAGATTCAAATTTTGAACTTGGATCGGTTTATTGGAATCAGAGACCTCGAAAAACAGATTCAATAGTTTGGATTGACGAAATCAACCTCAATTTATTTTTGCTTTTGCACTTCTGTGAGGGTAGGGAGTAGTCAAAAGGCCTTATTTGGCCTCTTGGCTTAATAATAGTAGAGATGATACTACATTAGCTTAGTTATGTCATTCAAGTCAGATGGTAACATACGAAACATTAATCAAAAGAAGAAAGATTGTGTTTCCAAAATAATGTCCGAAAGATTTATCAGACACGAGGAACAACACCACAAATACTACAAATCTCCTCATGAGCCACACCGTTTATGTCCAACATTGTAGCGGTGTTTAACCTGCTATGTACTGCACACCCCATGAAGAAGTTGACCTTAAGAGGGGTTGCAGTTTTTCAAATGAATTTGAAAGGGAAATTCTCCAGCATACATAAATCTGACTGAAAAAGTGATGTTTTCACTGAGTAACCATCTTCTAGTGTCATTGTGGTTGTCGAGCAATGGAGGAGTATCACCAAGAAGTTATAACAGCTATGCTAACTGATCAGCTTCAGTATTATAAAGTTTTCTTTTAAAATCGAAGCACTTGTTCCTCTCGTCATTAATATGATTTGTCGAAGTCATATTTATGTTTCTGTAGACCTTATAAACTGCAGGAAAAGCCTCTGTAAGTGATAAATTACCTAACCATTTATCATGCCAAAAAGATAACGACAATTAAATCTCTAACTCAGTTTATTACTCCCTCCGTTTCAATTATATAGGCGGAGAGACCAAATCTCTTAGATTAAGAAAACATTTTTGGATTCATAAATTTTCATGTTTTTTCTTGTTTTGCCCTTTGTCTTATTCCCATCACAATTACCTATGTATTATTAATAAGGGTATAAGTTGTAAAAGCATGCCTTGATAGTTTAACTCCGCCTAAAATTTGAAACATGGAAAAACCCTATTTCCGCCTATATAAAAGAAACGGAGGGAGTATAACTTTATCTATTTAATTAATCTAATCCAATCCCAACAAAAACATAACAATAATTAATTAAAGGCAAATTAGTCATTACGTAAATATGTTGGTTATATGACTTTTGAAATTACTTCGAAATATTGTCATTTGTTTTGCTAGTCCAAAATTTATTGAGCTAAATCCTAATTTAGTCAATTTAAAATACCCTTATTAAAGTTATTGTTCTTAATAGAATTTGTTTGTGTTCCACGTTGTGGCTGAGAGATATGGAGAAAACAAAAACACCCACTATGGTTTATGTCTACAAATCAGTGGTCGGTGATCAAAACCACGACGACTTTTCAACTATCAAAAATAATGATCATGATTTTAAGAATACATATTAATGTTAAAATTGTTATGGAAAAATACATATTAATTTTTGTTCGTGATATACCGATAATGTAAAAAAAAACTCCATTTTTTTAAAGTTTGTCTAGAGCACCCCAAATCTGTAAGACGACATTGACTAGGATGGAACAAGGTTCACAGAACTCACCCCCGGTAGAATAGCAATGCAAAGAAGAACCTTTTAATATAGAGGAAGGATCCTGTGACATGGTTAAAATGACACTATCTTGATATTATGTCGCAATTTTTCTGATAACTTCCAAATGACAATCAATTTGAAGCTAATTTTTTGGGAGCATATTCTTCTTATAGAGATTTATATTTGTACAAAAAAAGAACGCATTTCGAGATTATAACACCACCTTTTATACCTTTCAATACTCTCTGGCATACACGCCATTCGGAGAGTGACAGGACGCAGCGGACCAACCCGCCGTACATAGACGTCTTGGGAAAGAAGGTTGTCGTGGATTGAATGCTGACAAAACAAGCAACCCTCCAAAATGTTCTGCTGCTGACAAAGACAAACCACACCACCCTGGAGAGACGTCCTCCTCATCAGCCCTACACAAAACTGCTTGAATTAATATGCTACCAAATACGATGTGGTAGTTTGAATCTCTATGCTATTATCATTTTGCTGAAGCATGTACACTTCACAAGCACATGACACAACTTGTTAGTGTCATTGCATCATCAAAAGAAAGATGGGGGTCTTATTTTCTCACGTCTTATCCCTGAACCTGCTAAGTTGTTCTTGTTATCATTATTGATGTTGCAGAGAATACGAGAGCGGCCTACCTAATTGAATATATACCAATGATTCAACATACAAGGTAATAATCTTTTGTAAATGAAGATATCATTCGTTGTCCATACCAACAACAGGTGTTGTGAAAAGAAGGGCTATGGTTGGTTGTGAATTAGGGAAGTTTTGCTGGGTGTTTTGGTTGAGTTAGCACACAAGAAAGTAAGTTGTAACTGGGTTGCTACTGATGGACTATTTTGGATGTTGGATCATCTGTCTTTACTACCTAGGATGTTCTGTTATTGTCTTTTTCTTATCCATGTTAACATTTTCTAGACAAATACCTGTTGTATGCACTTAATATCAGTGTTCGTTTGAGTGCTCTAGTTGTTATGCGTGTACTTTGTTAATGTTCCGGTTTAAAAAAAAAATCGGCATGTTAATTTTGACGCCCGAATGAGCCGAACTATTCTCAACTCATAATTTGTTCAAATTTATCAGCTGAACCATCCTCAGTCTTAGGTTCGGCTCATAATTTGGTCAAAACTATTAAGCCGAACCAAACTTGTTTAGTTCAGCTCATATTGGATTTTAAGTTTATGAGTCGAAACATGGTTCGGCTTATAAGCCAAAAATAACATTATAAGCCGAAATGTTCTTCAAAAAATCCACATTCCCATCAAAAAAAAAATCTGAAAAAAGTTGATTTTCGTCTTATTATTACTACAGTAAAAACTCCATATATTGATACTCCATATATTAATAAATTCTATATATTAATAATAAATCATAGTCCCAACTTGGGCCAGTTACAAATAGTAATAAACTCCACATTTTAATATCAATACATTTTTCAAGTCCCGCCTTAACTAATTTACCTCTATATATTAATAATGGACATTAAATTGAAATATATATATATATCTTATTACAACATAATTTAAGATGAACTATAATATTTATTTATAGTTGTTTGAGAAGCAAATGTAATTTTTTTGGGCTGTTACCGCATCTTTTAGTTTACTGATGCGTAAAACCTCCTCGCCATGGGCACCTTCTTGTTGAAGCCAAAATATTTCGAACTTATCGAGCATGTTTAAAGCTTCTTGACTTTAAACTTTTGTTATCTCCATACTACCATCCTCATGACTCCCCCCTCAACTTCTTGTCTAATTCCATCAATTATTTCTTCCTCATTTATCCAATAACATTTGCATACATTGAACTAGTTAAAAAAAAGCAATTTTTTTATTATACCTCCATATATTAATAAACTCCATATATTAATAATTTTATATGTTCCCAAAGTTATTAATATATGGAGTTTTTACTAATCATATTATTATCACTAATCAAAAAATTATGCACTAATCATTTGGGGTATATTAGCATTTAAAAAGTATTTT
>JAJJMA010343870.1:3507-20210 GCA_023529015.1 Papaver nudicaule
TTTTTTTTAATTAATAAATATAAATTATTAGGTTATTGCCACATCAAAAATGGGTAACGTAGCACTAGGCCGCTGTTTTGCCACACACCCGGCCTTAGTGAGGCAATAAACCAATTTTTTGCCTCACCACTGATTTCCATGTAGCTAAAAAGTAGTTTATTGCCACATCGTTACCTAAATGTAGCAATACAAGTATTTTGCCACATGCACTCAAAGGTTGGTGTAGCTATAGACTGTTTTTCTTGTAGTGACTTGTTTTTTAAAATCGTCAAGATTTTATTACATAGTGCGACGATTTAACTTGTTTTTTTGGCAGAGGAATGATTTTTCTCAATGCTAAATCGACAAGATTTTATTACATAGTGCGACGATTTAACTTGTTTTTTTGGCAGAGGAGTGATTTTTCTCAAAGCTAAATCGTCAAGATTTTATTACATAGTGTGACGATTGTTGTATACTCGTCATGGTTGTATGTTGAACTATGACGATTTTTCTATTTATCGTCATGCTTATAAGTTGAATCATGACGATTTTTCATCACGAAGGTGGTGGTGGTGGTGGTGGTGGTAGTGAAATTGGAGGTGGTGGTGGTGATAATGGCCAACTATTTAATCCCAATATAATTGGTTAATTAATGGTAACATTTTTTATGGTGAAAATGAAGGTGGTGGTGGTGGCGGCGGTGGTGGTGATAATGAAGGTGGTAGTGGTGCTAATGGCCAACTATCTAATCCCAATATAATTGGTTAATTAATAATATAACATTTTTGATTATTTATAAATTAACTTTCTAATCCTAATCATTACCTCTAATCCTAATTATGGTGGATATGGGGTTATGTGATTACCAAGTGAACATCCCTATTTTGGCATTTAGTGCTCCCTCCCACTCGCCCCTATTAAAAACTGGCTCGCCCCCAAATTAGCCAGGTAAAAATTACATGACTAATATATGAGAAAGTAGAAATACAATGGGAAAATGTTATTGGCTAAGTAGAGTCAAGAGTGTATTGGCTGTTATTTTGGGTAATCTAGCAGCCCATTCTTGTAATTGGTTGGGTTCTCAATTGTACTTCTTGAGCAGAACAAAAGAAAAAAGTATATACAGGTACCTCGAAACTAATGTTTCTAGCAAAGAAACGGTAACAGAAGCTGTTGTGTATGCTCTCAGTTGCTGGCCATTGGGACCACGATCACTCGCCCGATCATGCCACTGGATGATCACTTAAAAAAGCGCAAAAAATTTGTTATACCACTTGTACTGATATAAACCAAATACAAGTGGCGACAACGTTGATAGTACCCAGGTATAAGTGGTGTCAACACTGATATACCCTGGTACAAGTGGTGGTAAAATTTTGCAAAGAATGCGGATTACACAAAAACATATTTGTACCAGTTGTAATTACACATTATTCATAATAAAACCAAACACTAGTGGAAATTAGCCACTTTGCTACACTGGACAACTACACACTTAATCCGTAGCAACGAGTACTACGGCCATAGTGTGTAGCAGAGCAAGAAGTAGCATAGCAGAGTTGGCTCATTTTATTTACATGTTTGCCATCAGCTCTGCTACGCACACCACCACGAACATTAGCCGTGTTAGCGCTACCTAGATAAAGGCGTGATTTTCTCCCCCTCAACCTTATCTCTGCGTTTCCATCTTCTCAAGAAAAAAAAAAACGAAGAACCAAACCCTCTCTACAACTCTCTTTGAACCCCAGATCTATGATTTTGAGTGAGACAAAGCTTCAAGAGCTCGATTTGATTCCCACCAACGTCGATTTCATTCTCTGTAAGTCTACTAACTTCGATTTGATTTGTTTCTTAGGATTTCAGTGATTTATTTATTAGGGTTTCAGCGATTTATTGTTAGGGTTTCAGCGTATTCCTTTGAAGATGATACCGCTAATGTCTTTTGCTTGTTTCGTATTACAGTTGGAAGAACTGATTACCATCCTCAGCTAATCGTGAGAAGATTTGGTATGATTTCTTCTTTTTGTTACTTTAAAGATGATACTGTTATTTTTTAGGGGTCGGTGATTTTTTTTTTTTTTGATTTTTTTGTATTTCAGAGTGGATTGTTATGGTTGGCTCAATCAGATGAGACGATATGTGGGTTTGTTTGTATTTTAATTTTAATGATTTATTTATTTATTTATTTTACAGAACTTGGGGTTTTGTTATGTTGATTGACTGATTGAATTCATGGTGGTTGCAGCTGTCTGACAGATTGATTGATTCCTGAACTTGGGGTTTTGTATTTGTTGATATTGTAGAGGGATTGATTATGCAATGGATGCTATAATGAATGAAGATAACTGATCTTGAATGCCTAAGTTAGATTTGTTGTATACATTGAAATGTGGTTTATTTTTTACTAACTTGAAGTTACTGTTTTTAAAATTTGTGTATCCCTATCATGTTTCTTAATCTAAACTTGAATACTCTATGCCTAGTTAGGTGCAAGAAGACTGTGGTGTAACAAGGCAGATGGAAGGCATGGCAATATTATTATTATTGCAGGTAATTGAGAGACCACACTAGCACTTTTTTGACGACTAAGCCAGAAATGTTCAGGTTTTACTGTATTTATATGTTCATGTGTGATGGATCATTTGAGAATAGTAGCATTGTACTTTAGGCTGATTATGCAATTGCAAATGGTGAGATTCCAGATGGACAGATAGGTATTGTAACTGGCTCTAGATGGACAGATAGGTATTGTAATTGGCTCTAGATGTGATTATACACTTTATATTATTCGCTGCGTTTTTGTTTTCCTTCTGCAACTAAGAATTCAAAGTAATAATCTTTTTACTGTATATCTAACCTATACCAGCAGTCTAGTAGATGAAAATAGAATTTTTCCTAATTGTTTCTTGTCCTTTTCAGATGAACCTCTTCAAATCACTCATAGTTACTGGAATGGTGCTGGTCATAGGCGAACTATTCAGGCTAGTAGAAAATATCTTCGTGTTATCATTCCCTTGATTGGTACAGTTATGAGCGTTTCTTATTAGCTATCTTTGTACTGTGTTGTGTATTACAGGTGCCCAAAGGTGATTACATTGGAGAGTTTCTACGAGTTGTTCAGCAACAACTTGCGCCTGAGTTTCGAGAGATTCGAACTATCTCAGTTGAGAACCTTCTATATGTTAAAGAAGATTTGATCATTCCTCACGTGAGTCAGTTCTTAACGATTCAGATTACACACTTTCTATTGACTATTTGAGTGTGTTTCCTAATTGCCTCCCTTGTTTGCTCACGTGTATTTTCCAAAATCAGCAGCACAGTTTCTATGATTGAATCATCAACAAAGCAAGGGGCAAGAGTGGACCCGTATGTACTTATAGACTTTTTGTTGTGGGTTTATGGAGAAGTCAGCTGAAGCTTAAAGGGAAACCACTCGATGTGATGGTGGGAGGGTTAAAGAAGAAAAAGAAGGAGCAGTATGAACGAATTGCCGAAATTGCAGCAGGTTGGTGAACTATTCTTTACTCAAAGCTAGTAATTCATTATGTTTTTAACAAAAACGATGTGATGAGCCTTGCTGTTTTAACTTCTGTTATTCTGTTTCATTATAAAGTTCGCTAACTGGATTATTAACGTACCTAGCTAGACATTAGATTCCTATAATTGTGGCCGCTACATCCTTACTGTGTGAGCAAGTTATCGATTATTGAACATGAAATATTATTTGAGGCGGGTATTAATGGTCATATGTAACAATGTAAAGATGGAAGAGTTTTAGGATAAAGAAACCACTGGCACGAAAATGTTAAAAGCCTAGACTCTGGAACTAAGTAGTAGCATGATTCACGTGGGCTTTAAGTGAATATGAAACTTTCAGGTTGTAAAAATTGTGCTAGTATACGTGTGTTGTACATCTTAGCTCTGTAAAATGGATGTGAGCCCTTTTATTTTGGTATACGTCATGGGACATACATATTATCTAATGAACTTAGTTGAACTTCGTCATAAAAAAAAAACAATGAATTTCCCGGCAGGCTAGAGATTGTTGTTGAAAACTTGAATGTGCCGATGTGTGCTCTTTTTATTGTTGTTTTGATAAATGTGTTCGTATATTTTGATTATTTTTGTGTGGCATTTGACTGCCAATTGTACATGAAGGCGTGAAGTTTACTGACCATTTTACTTTTCGGTGCAGGTAGATAGCAAGTTCATGTATTCAGTTGACCAGTGCGAACAAAGATACTAGGGTACATGGATGGACAGTGCGAATCCAAATTTCTGCAGCAAGCAATACAAGTTGGCCATAGAATGCACTACGCCACAGGGGCCTGTTTGTAACGGATATAGACGTTGCGCCGAATTAAAGCAACGTCTATTAGCGTTGCAAAAACGGCGTTACAAATTTTTGGTAACGTCTATTAACGTTGCTTTAATTATTTAAAGCAACGTAATTTACGTTACTTTTTCCGTTGCTCTTTTTTATTTAAAGCAACGTAAAATAACGTTGCAGAATTTATTTAAAGCAACGTTTTTTATTAATGAAGCAACGTAAGTGACGTCACCACACGTCCCCACTTCCGTTGCACTTTTTGTTATAAGCAACGTAAGTGACATCACCACACGTCACCACTTCCGTTGCCCTTTTATTTAGAGCAACGTTTTAGATAAATGAAGCAACGCCTATAAACGTTGCAGATTTTTTAATTAAAATTAAAAAAAAAAATTACAAAATAAATAAATTCTGTATTTAAATTAAAAAAATGTATTACAAATCTATACAAATACAAAAATCTATACAAAAGATAGATAAATAAATAAATATGATGTATTACAAAATCTATATTACAAATCCATGGGCACATCTTTCTTGGCTCCCTAGTGATTCCATATTCTATCATTATTCTAAAGTTCATATGATGAAGTTAAAGAGGAGGCACAACTTACAGCAACAATAGCAAGTTGAGGGTTCAAGTCAGCATCTTGTAAACTGTCAAAGACAATGGACAGGAAGCTAACTGTAGAGATGTTGCATTTTGACACAAGCATATGAAACTGTCCCCTTAAAACATGTGCTAATCGAGATGTCGCGAAAAAGAGAAACAACTCGTGAAGAGTGGATAGCAATGCTCCACTGTTAGCTTGAGCCTACAGGTAAAGATAGAAACCCGAGAATAAGTGACTCTTCACAATGCAACAACTAACACCAGCCAACATTTTACAACATTTTACCTCGTCCTCTGGAAGGTTATAACCCGTAGACTCATACACACTCCATTCCTGCTTGAGAACTGGGAATAAATATCATGGCTCCATAGTCGAATCGTCGTTTAACTATTGGGATGAACCTAGAGAAGGTAGCCGCCGAAGCTGTAGGAAACAAACATGTATACTGAGTATGAGAATACATGCTTGAAACTCATAATCAACCTTGTTGCAAGTAATCTTAAACTTACCAAGAAGGAATACCGAGGTTCGTAGAATTGCGGCCTCCAAAGTTTCTCCACGGTGAGATGCAACCCATTGAACCCCAATAGCCAGAGCTCCAGCAAGAAAAGTTCCAGCTACTCTGTTTAAGCCTTTTGCCAGTGTTGCACCTATGAGAACAACAAGATGAATTCAGCCATTCAGTTACGAGTAACGGATACTACATTGCAATTGCATTCATAAAGAGATTCACTTGGAGCACTTACGAACACATAACTAGGCATAACAAAATCAACTAAGTGGTTATCGATTGACAACCAAAATTGAGAATAATTCAAATTGTTACAAGGGAGCTACCTTTGGTGGCTGGAATGGATAATTGTAAGGGACTCTTCTTTCCAGTGGGATAAGGCACCAACTCCGTAAAACCAATCATGATTGCCTCTATTTCTCTAGCCTTTAAGCTGCAACCAACAATCAATACATAGATAGATAAATAGACAGTTAGGGAAAATATATGATAAAGAAGATCAACGCATACCGGTGGATTAGTAGTTGAAGGGTAAATATGTTCCGCTCCACCCGATGCAAGTAAAGTTACCTTTGAGATGAATGCAAGTTCCCATCTTCTCCATGATCAAATGATGCACCGAGATCAATTAGCTCTCTGACTCTATCAGGACCTTCTGTACACACTACCTGTATGGTGCTAAAGATAAACTTGAGAGAGAGCTGGAGGCTCAAACGATGTTTTCGCTACCTGAACATATGATAACACTGCTGCGATGCCCACGAGGCCAACAAAATTAGCTAAGAGAATGTTAAGAATAAAGGGAAGTGAGTCATCAATCATGTATAGATCTGATGACAATCTGCACGAAAATAAAATAAGAATCAGTCCATAAAACAAGTTCGTAGTAGAGCTATTAAGATTTCTCAAACGTATATCATGCCAACCTGTTCAGCAACCTTCCAGTTGGTGTCCTATCAAAAAAAATTACAGGTGCGCTGATCAGTTTGTTAAGAAGGTCACTGTGCACCTGAACTGCAGCTCGTAGACCTCCAAATGCGAAAGAGAACGCCCTTACCAAGGTTAATAAAGAATTTAAGAGACGTAAGACAGAGAGAACAACATGCAAAAACAATCTTATGATTGTCAGAATGAAGATGTTCCTACTCTTGAACTATCTAACATGGATAATCCTAGTTGACATCCATCTGTTAACTTCTTGAGAAACCAAATATCAGTCTACCTAGTACCAGTGTACCACTATGTATAAAAAAACTGATTACCAGATAAAAGGATGTGGAGTAATTAGCTCTGTGGCTCCCTGTAACCGAATCAACCCAGCATGACAACCACAAATCATTTCCATTGCGTGATGCTTGCATTAAAACAGCCGAGAGGCCTTGTGCATCTTAGATGGGTTTTGAGCATTCGCCTAGCTAGTAATGGTTCTTGAAATTAACATACATTCTATCCCCACTAGCAATTTCTCTTCACTTACTCACCTCTTTCAAGTACTGTAGGGGCATAATTCGGAAGATCCACGTGTCATCATCCTAGAAGAAGAGCAAGACATTGCCTTATGAACGCGAAGAGAGTCGAAGACTAAGACTACGAATCATTGACCACCACCCGAGGATGTCGCCTCGATCTACCAATCCGTCCGAAGAAGTTACCCAAACTCCCCCCCGAAGTAAAGACCAAGCCCGAGGAATAAGTATGCCGAAGAGATAAACCGACATACGAGGGCCGAAGTCACTTGAAGATGAGGCCCACCAAAGACCTACTTTACTTAGTAGCTAAGATAATGGCAATTGTGTAATTATCCTGTAAATTTCCTCTATATAAAGGAAATATCTCCTAGGAGAGAGGGATCTTCCTTCACTTTCTCTCTTTTCCTCCTTCTCCTCTACTCATCTTCTTCCCCAAAAACTAGATCTAGATCTAGAACTCCTCTTTAATGAAGATTCATGTAATCTTAGCATCTAAATACATACAAATCTTCTTATATTTGGTCTTTACTGCTACAAGTTCGGTCTTTGATTATGGTTCATATTACCCTCGGTATCGTTCTTATGGTCTTCGCACCATTAAATCTCAACTTAAATACTGTGTGTGCGAGTAGATCTGATGGATATGGAACCTTGAGGACCTATGCAGATTTTCTACTCGTACAAGTACATTAAATGATGCTTGAATACGATACATACATTTGGAAACTGCAACAGCAGGAAACTGCAACAGCAGGATAATGGCAACGTCTATCACACTGGTGTAGTCACACTGGTAACTGGAGACGGTGCCTGTCGAAGGATGGCAAGAATAACTGCTTGATCTTATTCTAGAAACATTTCCAAACATGCTTGATCTTATTCTAGAAACAAGGATGGCAAACATGCTTGATCTTATTCTAGAAACAAGGATGGCAAGAATAACTGAATTGAGAGATTTGTGCAAGAAGAATAAACAGAACTTCTTAGCATCATAAAGATAACATGTTACATGGAATTGGACAGTCACCAAATTCAGAAGAAAATCCAGTACCTTGTAAAGATGATATTGATCAACTGCGGTGTCCCCATTACTTCCATCTAAGATTTTTCCTGATGAAAATTCAAAATTCCAATAAAACGACCATACAGAAATTGCTGCCAAGTGCCTAAGGATCTAACAAGACAATCACAGTTGCGCTTGAAATTGTCTCAGACACCTTCTGTCCGTGTAAAAGCATCCCAAATACTATCACCCCTGCCACCTTCATTACTGGCTCCTTCAACCTAAAAAAGCACAACACACTTTCATCCTCTCGTGCAACATAACCCTAACACTAATATCCTACTTTATACAACCTCCAGAAGTATGTTAAACCAAAACTGTTTCAAGTCCATCTCAGCGGATGCTCAATGCATTATAGTTTCCTCATGCTTAACTCAAACTTGATCAAATCAAATATTCTCTAACAAAAGTTGCTAGGGGTTAATACCTGACTTCAAAACTTTTCAACCCCATACTTCCTACCAACCGCTAAAAAAAAGAGAAAGATGATTCAAGAGTACCTTTTACGCAACTTCTAAAAGAACCTATGGCTAATATCAACCCCCCAAAGTGTACAAAGTTCACAGTCACAAGCACACAATTTCAAACATAATTTTCAAACTTCAACTTTTATATTGACTACACGCAACATAAATTTCAAACTTTCTTGCATTTGACAGTTATAGTCCAGCGTATCCCGCGTAACTACAGAATCAGACTGACCATGAATCAGTGACTTCAGCATAACATTGTTCACATGTACCCCCTCCGGTTTCTAAGTTTAGTAACTAATTCTATGAAAAATAAGGCGATACGATATCAAACAAACACCCTTGATTTTCATATATTTGCAAAATGGTCCTTCAATGGTATTCATGAACCCTAAACCAAACAACATCAAACATACAGCAAAACCCACAGCAAGATTATAACTTTTACACACAGATCTACTAAATCATACATCAAAAACACCCCCAGAGAGCCAAAACATGAAATCAAACACTAGAAACACCAAAAACATGATAATAAAAACACCCCCAGAGAGCCAGAACATGAAATCAAGGTCTAGAAACACTAAAAATCAAAATAAATCAAAATAAAAACGAAGAATACATACAACGGGAAGAGTTCTGCAATTGCATTTCCTGTACTTCCAAGCTGAAGCTCCAATTCTCTGCCATCTATGACCATATATAGCCCGCTCCTCAACTGCTCTTGGTAGCCTTCTAATCTCCTCACATCAACTGCACACAAACATACAACAGCAGCAAACTTGTTTTTCCAGCAAACTTGTTTTTCTACATATTACAATCAAATCATAAGATCTAAGATTCTAGAACATAAACGATCAATTAAATCAAAACCCAACTTCCGAAACACTTATAATAAACTTCCAGACATCAAAATGAAGAAAACTACAAAGATGTTGATTGAATCAACCTTGCTGTGTTGGTTGACGAATCTCAGTCTTCAACTGCAGAAGATGATTCTCTTTTGTTTTTCCTTCTCGAGCCGTACCTATATTTTGAAAAACAAGACTCGATTTAGGTCAAATCGATTCAGATCTGGAAAAAAAAACTAAATGAATTTTTAGGTTTTTGATGGATGAATCTTTAGATTCAGTAGTCGATGACGTTTTTCATCATTTGTGCTTCATTGATTCGTCACAATCACAGGAATTGGTGCTACTGTTGATGATGATTCAAGTTGAATCCATCAGCGTCGACCCATTTTCGAAACCCCAAAATAAACCTAAGAAATCAATACAACTAAGAACATAAGAAAGCGATACAACTAAGATGATAGGGGTTTTTGCAGAAAGAAAAAAAAAAGGAGAAAGAAGATGAGAGGCAGAGAAGAGGCAGAGATGGAGATAGAGTTCCTGCTAAAAAGATAAATGGGTAAAACGATAAACAAACCCGGAAAATCTATTTTCCAGTAAAAAGACATATACGCCCTTGAAGGCGCAACGTTACTAGCAACGTTAATAACGTTGCTTAATTAATTATTAATAATTCCTATTTACAGCAACGGAAAAAAAAAAATGCGCAACGTTAATTGACGTTGCCACATGCGCAACGGCTATTAACGTTGCAGATGCAAAAAAAAAACGTTGGGAATCCGGCCCTGTGGCGTAGTGATGTAAAATCACTTCAGTTCATATGACCACCATTACCAAAAGGTATAATGTTTTCTCAATGTATATTTCAGTTTATCTTCTAGACTTAGATGTCGGTGAAGATGTGAATCATTAATGTAAATTATATTCAGTTTCAAATTTTGTAATCAACACAATGAATTTATGAATACAATTTCATTCCTTAGTAATGTTTCATTCCTTAGTAATGTTTGTATAGTTTCTGCTCAGTCAGAACGGGTTTAGGCATTCAGCCAAATCTGAATTTAAATTCAGGTTGAAACAGATTGGAATCAGCTCAGGCTTTTCTAACTGCAGCTGAATCTGAATAATTTTTTTTTATTTCAGAAACCTGGACTACTACGGACGCTGACCGTAGTAGTATTACTACACACGCATGTGCGTAGCAGAACTGCTACCCCCTCTATGCGTGTTATACCAACTAACACGCCTAAACTGCCACGCTTTTTAACACGGATGGCGTGTGTAGCAAAACCGTGTTTAACTACACACCCCAGCCGTGTTAAAACATGCTATTTCCACTAGTGAAAATTTCTACCACTTGTACTGGGGTATAGATTCCAAAAACATACACACACAAGAACACGTTGCTTCAAGTTTATACCACTTGTACATAGGTTATAGCTACACATTCATATTCAAGTCAAAATTTCTACCACTTGTACTGGGGTACAGATGGCCAAAATATTCACACAATAACACATTACTACAAGTTTGAATTACACATGTATATATAATCAAATTTAGACACAATTAAACTAAGCAAACCTAATTTAGAAAACCCTACGGCAAATTAAAGACCAATATCAAAACCAAAAAGTGAAATTCAAAAATAAAAAATAAAAATTAGGGTTATGGCAAAATCAAAAATAAACCCTAACACAATTTCGAAATAAACATAGATATAATTTAGAACAAAACAATCAAAACTTAATTCAGAACAAAGCAAAATCAATTCAAAACGTAATTCATGTACCCTAGTTGAATCAAAGGAAAAATTCAAAATTAATTAGAGTTATAAAAATTGGAAACTTACAAGGTTTATTGGTCTTTGAAATTGGTGTTTGAGATGGTGGTGTAGAGAATAAGAATATTATGCCATTAACGGTGGTTGTGTTTTGTTGACGGTGAAGAAACTGATGGTGGTGGGGAAGACGGGGATGGTGGAGGAAGATGGCTGTGGAGATGGAGATGTAAAAAGAGCTCACGACGTTGGTGTACGTGGTGGAGATGGAGAAGGAGGAAGAAACCGAAAGAGGAAGGTCGACGTTTTATTTTCTTTATGAAACTGTAGGGGTAATTTAGTTAAAAAAATGTGACGTGTCAAATGTCTTCTAAATAAAATTAAATTGTTTACCGTCTCGTAGGACCTGGCCGCGAACAGCCAGGTCCATATAATCAAATTTCTGGTTTTCACCACTAACTCTTTCAAAGAGTGAAAATATGAAAGTAGATTTATTAGTTCTCATGAAAAATCTTCTATACTGTATGACCTCGAGACCTCCACCAATTCTTACCGAAGATATGCCTTATCACAGCAGTTCTGCAGTTTTTAGTTTTGCTGGCTTAGGCTTATTATAAATGCAGGATTTTAGATTGTCCATACATTGTGGGACTAAAAGTCTCAGCACATGCTTTTAAGAGCATTTTCAGAATGAAAGAGTAAGATATCAAAGTAGATTTTTGTCAAAGAGAGAAAAAGACTATACAACATTTGGAGTGTCGTGTAAAATTGTGTTTTAAAATAAAAATGTAATAAAAAAAAAGAGAGAAACTTTTAGTACAATAAATTTGATTTATTAATTTAAAAAAGACCAAACGACACTGATTAAGTTATGGGTTGTTTCATATCGTACCCTCACTAAATGCAATAGTTAGGCCCCTTCCTATGGGACGGACAAAACACATGTTTTTCTTTGTTTGTCCAACTATAGAAGGGGCAAACACCAAAAACGACGAGGTAAACCGTCATTGTCTGTTTGCCGGGCCAACATGACTAACTAGCAGTAGATAGTTAGTATCTCGGTTGAGAAAGAGACTCTCGACGGAGAGAGAGAAACTCGACATCAAAATAATGAATTTCGACCACGAGATTCTGTCCATCGACCGACGATAAGTCTTACAATTTCATTGTGCCTGCAACTCCCACCAATTCCTACTACGTACCTCAATAAATACTTGCTTTCAAATCCATTTGAACTCACACCAATTCCTCTTCTCCATATAATTTTAGTAAAATAGCCCGGACTCCAAATGATCTTCGTTGTCGTCGTGTTAGTATTAGTCGCCAGCGATTTACTTCGGATGAAGATGTCCAAATATATAGAAATTATGTTTTATATTCTATACACGTCATCTTTTATAAAAGAAATTATTAAATATTTAGGAAGTCTCGCGCATTCAGTTAAAAACTTGGTATCAAAGATGGAAGATGAAATTCTCTCACCATTAGCAATTAAATTATAAAAGGATTGGTGGGTTATGTGGATAATACAGCTCCATGACATGGGTTCAAGTTCATCGATGAAACTAGGTAACTAGTACTTCTTCTCACTCTAGGAGCTAGCTATGGCAACAAACCTACAACTCCCAACTTAGCTAATGGTGTACTGTTTACGGAGACCCATAGTGCATCCAAATCAAATGATACCAAAAGAGGCTCAAAAGTCGAAAGGGTCCGGTAGCTTAGTTTTGGCATTAGGTCAAGTACAAGACGATTGTTAATTTTGTAATTCTTGGCTTACTCTTTCGACACCACACCACACCAAAATACTTCCTCACATATAATGTGTAGATCCCACTACCTCTACCAACCCAAAATCAACACGGTCTATTATGTGAGTAAAAGTGTTTTGGTGTGGTTTTACAAGAAGTATTTTTGTTGTCAATTTCAGTGTTAAACTGCTGAAGAATTGATCATTTATCTTGTCACCTTTCGTAAATTTTCTCTTTGTTGGTCTTTCTATTTCCGGTTTTGATTTTTTGTCTTTTTGTGTCTATTCTTACTTTAAAAATCTATGAAGAAATAATAGTGAATGTGCTGAAAACTTGAATCTTGAAGTGACTCATTTTTCATTTTTAGGTATTGAATCGAATGTCGAATCTTAAACGAAGATTCATGGTAAAACTACAAAACACATTTATTTCAACTTAAAAGAATTAAAAACCTTATAAATCTATCATTTCTAAGGAAGAAGAGTGTTTATTTCAACTTTAAATTAAATGAAATGAATTAATAACCTTATGTAAATCTTTAGTGTTGCTAATTAGAAAAGGAATATGTAACAATGCTTGGCTTCATAATTTCCCTACTTCTAGCATAACTAATCTAGGTCCTCTAATCTCTGACCATGTTCCAATATGCCTTAACAACCATACTATATGGAATGATGGGGCGAAACCTTTCAGGTATTTTGGACCATGATAAAGCACCCACAGTGCAAGGAAATAATAGATAAAGACTGGAAGGAAAACATATTTGGCTCTGTAGCTTTCAGTTTCACTATCCACTTAAAATATGTAAAAATTGACCTAAAGAATTGGAATAGGGAAATATATGGCAACATAAACACGAACATTCAAAAGACTTTAGAAAAACTAGATAATGCTAATAAGAATTTACCATCAAACATAAAAGGTAAGGAAATAACAAAATTGACTGATGAACTAAAAGAGTGGTATAAGGTTAAAGAAGAATTCTGGAAAATAAAAAGTAAAGAACAGCATATGGCTCTAGGTGATCGTAACACTCAATTCTTTCATGCCACGACTAGAATAAGATACAGAAGAAATAGAATTGATACAATTAAAAATAACAATGATGATTGGCTTCAAACAAAAATAGAAATTTCAGAAGTTCTTACCAATCACTTTAAAGAGATAGCTACAACGGTGAGTCCTAGAATAGATAGAAACATGATTAACCTGATACCTACTTGTGTAGATGATCATGATAACAAAAAACTGGAACTTATACCTGATGAGGCTGAAATCAGAGACATCCTATTCCACATGGAACCGAACAAGAGTCCAGGACCTGATGGATTCTCTCCAAGCTTCTTTCAGGAAAACTGGAACACAATCAAATATGAATTGGTTAAGATGGTACAAACTTTCTTTACCACTGGTTTCATCCTTAAGGAACTGAACTCCTCGTTCATAACTCTCATTCCTAAAACGGAAAAACCTGTTACTGCGGCAGAATTCAGACCTATTGCTTTATGCAATACTTCTTACAAAATCATTTCAAAACTTATAACAAACAGAATAAAACCTCTGCTTAACAAAATAACTCACCTTATCAATCTGCATTCATCCCAGGTAGACAGATTTCTGATAATGTTGCTGTGGCCCATGAAATAATTCACAATATGAGAAAGAAACAAAATAAGAATAAAGATCTAATGGGGCTAAAAATCGACATGTCCAAGGCTTTCGATAGGGTAGAATGGAACTTCTTAATGGAAATTATGAAAAAAATAGGCTTTTCTGAGAAATGGTGCAATATAGTATACCAATGTATATCTACTACTAATCTTTCCATCCTCCTCAATGGTTCTCCGTGTGATTTCTTTAAACCTTCTAGAGGTTTAAGACAGGGAGACCCGCTATCCCCCTATCTGTTCCTCTTCTGTATGGAAGCTCTTTCTAGAACTATAACTCAGGCTGAAATCAATAATAACATCCAGGGACATATCATTGCTCCTAATGCTCCTTCTGTAACTCATATGCTTTTCGCAGATGACTGTCTTCTCTTCTGTGAGGCGACACCGGATGCTGGCGCTAACCTAATTAAAATCTTTAAAGATTTTGGGGACTCTTCTGGTCAGTTAATAAACCTAAATAAATCAGGAGTTTTCTTCAACCCTCACATAGATAAAGATAAAAAGATTATATCACAGATATTCTAAATGTTTGCCCCATACCCCTGGAAGATAAATACCTAGGAGCACCTTTGTTTACTAATAAATCTAAAATCAAATGCTTTAAGCCTATAGTTGATAACCTGAAAAACAGACTGAAGGGATGGAAACAAAAAAAAAACTAACCCCAGCAGAAAAAACCACCATGATTAAGTCTGTCACCACTTCTATGTCCATATATCATATGAACTGTTTTAAACTTACGAAAACGATTATTAAACAAATAAATGACCTGCAAAGAGACTTCTGGTGGGGAAAAGACATAGACTGTCCAACGGGTCTTTACCTGGCTCCATGGGTTTCTACATGTAAAGCTAAAGCAGATGGAGGTCTAGGTCTTCAAAATATTGAAAACTTCAATACCAATGCTAGCCAGGATGGGATGGAGACTGAATACAGAACCAAACACTCTGTGGGCAAACATATTCAAGTCTAAATACTATCCAGATGAAAACGTAATGCATATTGATACTGAAAAAAGAACTACATACAGTTGGATTTGGAAAGGCATCAAAACAGGTATAGAACAAATTCAAAACAATATATTCTGGGTAGTAGGTAATGGTAACACCATTAACATCTGGTCTGACTTCTGGATACCAGAAATCAATCAACTTATATATAAACCAAATAGCGATTGTGATGTTTTTGTGAAAGTGAGTGATCTATTTAACAAAAACAATGAATGGGATAAAAACAAACTGGAAAAATGTTTTGAGCAAAAAATAGCAGGAATCATTTTGAAAATTCAGGTTCCAACCCATAGAAGAGAAGACTCAAACATCTGGAATCTAAATAAGAAAGGTAACTTCTCTGTTAAGTCTATGTACAACAAAATAAATGGAACCAATCTAGGGAGATCTAGATGGGATAAAATATGGGGTATGAAAGTATCTCCTTCTATAAAAATCTTTGTCTAGAAATTAACTAAATCTATACTTCCCATCAGTATGAAAATAGCTAGGATTCTACCGCATGTAAACAAAATTTGCAGTCTTTGTAATTATCATGAGGAAACCCTGACACATACTTTTATGGAATGCAACTTTACAAAACAAATTTGGAACCACCTGAACTATAACATGAAGTATGTGAAGAATGGTCACAATGATTGCCACGACTGGATGAATGGATGGAATGACTTAACTGACAGAGACGGAGAAGAAATGACTTGGGCAGAACTATGTAGTACTATATGTTGACATATATGGAAAGCAAGAAGCAGTAAGGCTATTGGAAAGAAAGATCAGAATAGCCACAGGATGGCTAAGCAGATTGTGATACATATAAATGACTACAATAGAATAAACAACAGCAAATATAACTTAATGCAGACTATCTATTATGACCCTATGCAAGATACAGATCTAATAATAAGGAAAACTGACAACTGGTTACCTCCAAAATTTCTAAACTACAGGATAAACATTGCTATTTCCATGCTTCCAGATACAAATGATTCTGCAATTGGACTAACTTTGTCAGACTATGCAGGAAAATGTAGAGAAATCAGGGGGGAATCATCAGGATGGAGAACGAGGGAACTGCTAGAACAAAATGCAGTGGAGGCGGCTTTCCAATGGGCAACAGAACTGAGTGGACATACAATGGAGATACATAGTGACTCTCAACCCACTCTTCAGCTGCTGATTGGAATGTATGCAAAGGCGAAAAA
>JAJJMA010343899.1:0-17041 GCA_023529015.1 Papaver nudicaule
GACATTACCGATTCTACCCTTCTTCTGAATCGGAAAAATACAAACAAATACTGTAAATCAGAACGTCAACTCTGTCCTTCTTTCCCTCTCTCTCTCTCCAGAACTGACACACTGTTCCAGTCTTCTTTTTCTTCTTCAGGTCTTAACTCTTAAACTAGTCTAATCCCAAACTTATCTATTCTTCTTCTCCTTCTGTGATCTCACTGGGTAGTTAGTTATGGTGAGAAGACATGGATGGCAACTGCCTGCACACACTTTTCAGGTTTGGTATATTACATTCTGTGAATTTTATTTCCTTTTATAAAACTTAGGGTTTACAAAAATCTGTTTTTAGTTTGGTCGTTTAGTTCTGTTTTACTGCCTCTCAAAAACCTTTTGATTCATTGTTTGAGTATTGGATTTACTTACTTTGTTAGCCAGATTAACCAATATAAGTTGGTGAAATTGGGTGAATAACACAAATGATGAACTTATGTTGGTGAAATTGGGTGAATACTACAAAGATGAACTTATCATCCAAAAAATCAGTTTCTAATTAGTGGAAATTGTAAATATTAGACGATTTTTGAAAGTTGTAGAGTATCTGCAAGTCTTTTTCTAGCTTGTTACTTAGCTGAGATGGAGTCGTAAACTACTTTCTTACCATCTAATAAGACCATGCTTATGCAGCTCAACTTATGTTAAGTGGTATTTTTAGAAAACCTCAACCGTAGAATGTATGCCCAAATATTTCTACTCCAAATTTGGTTATAAAATGACGTCCCATAGTGATCTTGAAGTAAAACCTAGCTTTGAATCTTAGATGTTTGGGTGGCACGGATAAACTTCTCCTCTCAATTTTTATCCTTTATAGCAATAACAATAAACAAGTATGCAAGGTTGGTTATAATTGATATTCTTGTTATTTGTTAAGTAAAATGTGATTTGTACTTTAAAGCTATAATTGTACACTCTAGGCTGATCAAGAGAACCATTTATTAATCACGTGCAAGTACACTCAACTTATACACCAATTATCTACCATTAATATGTACAAGTAAATGGCTAAGTATTCCCAAGTGTTGGACACGAGTTGGCATGAAAAGTTTTTGGGAATAGTGGACTATACTAGGTTATGTGGACCAACTATTTAGTGCGAGTGACTTCAAATTCGATCTAATAGATAATGGCATCCAAGTTTATCTCCAACTGACCTTTGCTTCAGAAATCCCATTTGCTAGAAGAAATCACGAGATCGAGAAGGCTTGCTTAAATGAGATCATAGTTTTGATAAAGTCGTTGCTAGTAGGCTCAACTTTGCAGATAGCCTGAGCTTGCCATCCATCTTCTGCATTATAAGTCTACGGAAACGTACTGTAGCTTGTTCTATCAGCTATATGTATATTAGTCTTTGTGTTGTTTTTGGTATTCATATTTTATTTTAATACGTGTGTTGTTTTATCAGATTTCTTAATAATCATATGCCAGTACTTCAACTTGTCTTTTGATTTCCCTTTGTTGAATAGGTCGTGGCTATTACTGTGTTCTTCTTGCTGGTTGTTGCATTCTATGCTTTTTTTGCTCCGTTTCTTGGAGGTCGTATCTTGGAATATGCTGCTATTGCAACTTATACTCCCGTGGTATGTCCTCTCCAAACCAAGAGCTTATAAGGCTCTTTTTTCTTCACCTTTCACTCTCTCATTGTTCCATATCGGGTGCAGGTAAATCATTTTGTTGTCATATATAGCAACCTAATTCTTATTCTTTTGCAGGCACTCATTGTTTTTATTCTGTACATCCGCTGTACGGCAATCAACCCTGCTGATCCGGGTGTTTTGTTAAAACTTGATGGTGAAGTAGAGGCTAATAAGCAGAATACAAATCCATTATCTGGTCTTGACCTTCCCGAGAATTATTGCGAAATGGGCAACATGACTCATTCCTCACCATCATCAGTCTCCAGAAGCTCCATAGGACGGAACTCAAGTACTAAGGGTTCAGTTAGAGAAGATGGGAGAGCTGAAAATTTGATCGTCCCTTCAAGACGAAGATCCTCACAGGTTGGGGATTTCTTTTGTGCTTTATTTGTATATGAAGACTGCTGCACACGTGGTGGGAATGCAGAGCAGACAACCAACGAGGAGGAAGTGTTATTTTGTACATTGTGCAATGCTGAGGTAAGGGCCACAATCATGCGTATTAAGTTTGAATCATACTATTGGTTTTATTGTTCATTTTGTATTTTTCGAGGTTATCTTAGATGTTTAAAGTGGCAAGTGAAATCCAGGGTACACATGCAATGGTGTCAAAAAGGCAGTAATTGCTCTTTCACAATTCTAGCAAGTTTTTTAGTCTTTTCTGTTAGAATGTTTGTGTTTTGCGCAACAAAACTATGTTAGTTTAAGCTAATCCTGAGATTAGATTAAATTTATTCGGATTAGTTGTAATCTGATTTAGGTATTGTTTATGGATTAATCATGCACTAAAGACTAGCTTAAGGATAATGCTAGCTTAAGTATGAGCTGTCCTAGATAAAGTTTAGGTTAGCTTGACCTGTCTTATTAGGAGTCCCATGTAGCCACGAGGTGTCACTCCAACTCATGATGGAAAGGGAGACATGTGGCAAGCATGACTAGGATCTCTTCTAGCTTCATACATAAAGAAAAAAAATCAGTTGTATCCATTAACTTAGTAGTCGTGAAACCTTAGGGATGTAATTTTGTTTGTATTTCCTTATTGTGCATCTTTTATGACATGAACTGGTTGTTCCATATGTGTTGTTCTTGCTATGTTTGGTGCTGTTTTAGGGAGCTGTAGAGTGTGTTAATACTAGGCTTAAGATGATTTCAGTATAAAGTAAAGTTCATATGAAGTTTAACTCTATAGTATGATGATTATGAAGCTGAAAATCCAACATTTTCATCCTAATCCTCCCCCAATTTAAGGATGTACATTTGCCAAAGTTATTGTAGAGAAAACTTGTAGCTTGAATTAAGGCATACCCAGAGCGTTAGGCTGGACAGGACTGACCCGAAATACAGTTTTGAACCAAAATCTGTCTCCTTTTTTTAGGAGATGTTGTACTCTAATTCAAATTCTTACCATAATTCAGCTCTGGAGAATATGTTCTGTGCTAGTTTATGATTATACGGTGGAAACAGAGAGAGAGTGAATGAAAGAGTGTTAAGGCTTAGTCAGCTCTGGAGAATATGTTCTGCGCTAGTTTATGATTATACGGTGGAAACAGAGAGAGAGTGAATGAAAGAGTGTTAAGGTTAGTCTTATGGCATCCAATCTAGCATGTGGACAACCACCTCAGATAGAAGATCCACCCAATTCTTATGGTCTTTCTAGTCTAGACATCTAAACGCTGAACCATACAGCGCCTAACGCTGAACCATTCAACGCCCACAATTTTGGGCCGTTGGTGGATAAAGTAGATTAGATACAAAAGATATTTGATTAGATTTATAAGATTCTCTAGAATCTGTTTAGCGCTGAACCATTCAGCATTTTCCTTACTTTGAGCGCTGAACCATTTAGCGCTTCAATTTTGCTACTACTTACGCTTCCAGTAATATCTGGGGAGAGAAGTAGTATTGAGGGAATACGCCACGCTTTTGTCCAATCTGGAAGCCCAAACTAGCATCATAAGACTAAGCCTTGTGGCACTAGTTTGGACAAAAGCGTAGTGTATTCCCTAACTACTATTTTTCTCTCCAGATATATCTGGAAGCCTAACTAGTAGCAAGTTTGGTTCGCTGAATGGCTCACCGTTCAAAAGGTAGGAAAATAGAATATTTTAGAGAATCTTATTAAATCTAATAAAATATCTTTTGTATCTAGTTTATTTTATCCATCCAACGACCCAAAATTGTTGGCGCTGTATGAGCGCTGTATGATTCAGCATTTCGATGTCTAATCTAGCAAAGCCATAAGAACTAGGTGGTCTCCTATTTGACGTGGCTGTCTAATCTAGCACACTAGATTGATGCCATAAAGACTAAGCCTAACCACCCATTAGAGAGACTCCCTTCTTATATACGAGGTATAGTTACAACTTACAATAGTATCCACTATAGAGTTATGTAAAAATATCCAGTTACACTATTCTTAGCACTAACACTACCTGTACAGTGTACCTAACCATGAAACTCATTCCAACATTCCCCTCAAGCAAGAGTGTAGACATCCCGCATACCTAGTTTGTGAAGAAAGAATTAAATGAACGACTTGGAACTCCTTTTGCAAGAATGTCTGTAATTTGGTTTTCAGTTCTTCCAAAAGGAGTGCTGACAATCCCTTCATTCAACTTCTCTTTGATAAACCTCCACATGCGCGATGCTGATAGCGGCCTTATTGTCGTGATATAACTTCATAGGACTTGTAAAGCAGAACCCAATCTCCCCAACAATATTCTTAACCACAATAATTCACAAATTTGTTAAACCATAGTTCAAAACTCCGCTTCCGCACTAAACCTAGCTATCACTGGTTGTTTCATGCTGCTCTAAGTTACTAAATTTCCTCCCACAAATGAACAATAGCCAGAGGTTGGCCTGCGACCAATCACTGAACCTCTTAATCGGTGCCAGTGTATGCTCAACTTTCACATGATTCTTCGAGAGTAACATTCCTTTTGCTGGTGCAAACTTTAAATAGTGAAGAATCCGATACACTGCACCCATAGGTGTCTTTTGCGAAGCATGCATAAACTGACTTACCACACTTACAAAATATGCAATAAGAAGATGAGCGTGAGACAAATATATTAGCTTTCCCACCGACCTTTGATACCTCTCTTTGTCAACCGGACTATTGTCGGTGTTTTCTCCCAACTTCTGATTTGGTTCAACGGGAGTATCAATGGCCTGCAACCCAACATTCTTGTCTCGGCTAGGAGATCCAGACATATTTCCTTTGCGAGATAACCCTCTTTTGATCTTGCCACTTCAATTCCTAAGAAATAGTGCAAGGTTCCTAGGTCTTTATCTCAAATTCCTTAGCCAAATAAGATTTCAACTTTCCCATTTCTTCCACATCATCACCGGTCATTACAATGTCACCCACATAGACAATAAGCATGGTAACTTTCCCATTGCGTGAATGTTTGATATACAAGATATGATCTGTCTGACTTCGATGATATCCACATCTCAACATATTTTGGGTAAACCTACCAAAGCATGTTCTTGGAGATTGCTTTAATCCATATAAGGATTTTTCAGCTTGTACACTCTTCCTTCATTATTGGCATACTGAAACCTTGAAGGAATGTCCATGTACACTTCTTCTTCCATACCACAATTGAGGAAAGCATTCTTCACATCGAGTTGGTGAAGAGGCCAAACTTTGTTTGCTGCTACAGATAACAAGACACGAATAGTCACTTTTGCAACAGGTGCAAAGGTTTCTTGATAGTCGATCATAAGTCTAAATGTAGCCCTTGGCTACCAATCTTTGTGTCTTTCAATTGTTCCGTCAGACCTATACTGCACAGTGAAAGCTCACTTTTCCCCTTTGGTAACTTGACCACACCCGAGGTGGAGTTCTTATCTAGAGCTTGCTTTCATTTTTTGTATCGTAGCTTTCTTCCACTTTGGATCGACAAGAGCATCTTCAACCCTTCTGAAAATCGTGACAAATTATAGTTGATGTGCAAAAACAATATACGTGGGTGACAGCTGATGAGAAGATACAAAGTTAGAAATATGATATATGATGCTCAATAGAATAACCATATCGACTTGGAAGTTTACTAGTACGGGTAGGATATCTAGTCCAGAATTACCTGTCACCGAAGTAGACAATTGATGAGGAAGAGAAAGAGGGGTCTTATCTCTTTGTTTGTAAACCTGAAGTTGAGGAGTCATTACAGAGTAGTATCACTTTCCTTACTTGTGTTAGGTGTCATACCATCAGTTGTACTAAGGTTGGTCTTCACCATATGTACTCTTTCCCTGAAGAGAGGTCTCAACCTTTGAGAAGTAAGCGCTATCTTCACAAGGGTTACATTCATAGATACAAAGAACTTCCCCATAGGAGGATGACAACACATATAGCCCTTCTGAGTAGTTGGGTGTCCTAAGAAAACACACTTAAGAGCTCTAGGATCTAATTTACTCCTACCATGTTTACGGACATGAACGTAGCAAACATTTCCAAATATTTTTGGTGGAATACGAACAAGAGGTCGAAATGAAAGAGCAAGAGATAGCACAAAAAGAGGTGTATAAAATTTAAGAGATAGAGAAGGCATCTTGTTAGTCAAATGTGCTGCAGTAGGGATAGCATGACCCCGATACAGTTTTGGTGCATTCATAGTAAACAACAAGTTCGCACAACACCACCATTTTGTCGAGGGGTATCAATACAAGTGGTTTGGTGGACAGTTCCATATTCTAAGAAGTAAGATGACAAACCTTATTGTGGGTACTCTCCACCACAATCAGATCTTGATACTTGAATTCTTTGGCTAAATTGGGTAAGGACAAATTTATGAAAAATTTTGTAAACAAAGTGGAAATCACTTTTGTTTTTTATTTAATAAATAGACCCATGAAAGTAGTTACCAATGAAAGTAACAAACCAATGAGAACTACAAGAAGTAATGACAAGAGGAGATGAACTTTTATTCATGCTTGAAGGATACGAGACACGTTGATGTTTAGATAGGACACTTCACGATGAAGTTTAGATATATCAAGTTCAGAAAACAACTTATTCAAGTACCCGAAAGAAGGATATCCAAATCGTTTATGCCAGAGCCATAGCTGTTCTTCAACTTTAGATACACTTGTTGAGTTGCAAGCTATTGTATTGTCATATTGTGTTGTCCCCTGCAAGTCCGGTAGTAAAGGCCCCCTCTCTCTTTAGTAAGACCAATTGTCGCTCCTGTGAGAAAGTCCTGAAAAATATGCAATGCGAGTCAAGAAGGTAACACTGCATTTAAAGATTTGGTTACTTGACCGATAGAAAGAAGGCTACAAGATAAATTGGGGACATGTAACACTGTAGAATGGATTTAGTTCTTGGAATTTGTCCTTCACCAGAGACAATGGTTGGAGATCCATCTTGCTAAGATTGTGATTATAGGTGGAGAAAAGTCGGATTCGGTAGACATATGATTAGTTGTTCCACAATCGATAATCCAAGAATCCTTAGATTTATCACGCATAGAGCTTGGTGCATTACCGTAGTTATCTGTGTTACCTGATTGAGCTAAAGAACTAAGCCCAACAGAACTTTCCTTGGATGACATCATTCGAGCATAATCCTTTATCAATTGCATCAATCGCTCCAGCTGGACTTGAGATGGATGAGGAGAAACATTTGGTGATGATGAGTATGATGTAGGTTGGAACTCCTCATCAGTTGAGTGGTATGATTTTGAACCACCATTGTGACCTCCTCCTCTTTTTCCTCCAAAACTGTCACTAGAATTACCCCCTCTTCTATTACCGTTTTTGTTACAATAATTGCAGAGTCTTTTTCGTAAGACTTCAAATTCGAACTTTCTTGAGGTTCAGGAGATATCAGACCTACTATTTTCAGAAGTAGCTCCGACACCATTTTGGCATTTATACTGCCATTATGAGAAAAGTCTAGAGATGCTGAACCTTTAGAACGAGAAAAACTAATATTTTCAGAAACTCCAGACATAGCACTACTTTTAACTCAACGAACAAAAACAACTTTCAAAGAAGGAACCAACTTACAAACAACAAGAAGTTCTGTAAGAACACCTCCGAGGTTCTTCAATAACAACTTCAACATCTAACCTACCAATCTGACTCATGGATCTTAAGCTATAGTAGATCAAAGTCGGGTTTCTCTTCTCTCCCTCTTTAGCTCTGATACCATTTGGAAACAGAAAGAGAGAGTGGATGAAAGATTGTAAATCACCCATAGGAGAGACTCCCTTCCTATAGTTACAACTTACAGCAGTACCCACTTTAGGGTTTGGTAAAAATATCTAGTTGCACTATTTCTAACACTAACTGTGCAGTGTACTTAACCTTGAAACTGATTCCAACAGATACTTTTCACTTTTTTTATTTAATGTGGAAAGCTTTTTCGGGTTACTTTGCAGGTGCGGAAATTCAGCAAACATTGTAGAAGTTGTGATAAATGTGTGGATGGATTTGATCATCACTGCCGGGTATTTTATCACCAAACTAATTCATTTCATACAGAATTGAACAACTGCAATTCTTTTCAGGAGATAAACTTTATATATTCCTTATTTCTGTTTTCTAATTGAATGTTATATATTGTTTGTGCAGTGGCTCAATAACTGCGTGGGGAGAAAAAATTACATAACCTTTATTTCGCTTATGGCTACTAGTCTCGTTTGGGTATTGCACCAAAGCTCTATCTTTTCTCAGAAATGATTTAAGGCATTAGTTGATCGTAACTCGTAAGGATCTTCTACTTTTCCTGGTGTAGCTTGTTATTGAAGCTGGGGCAGGTATTGCTGTTTTTGTCCGTTGCTTTGCTGATAGTAAAGACTTGGAAAGACAAATCATTGATAGGCTGGGAAATGGTTTCTCTCGTGCCCCTTTTGCAGCTGTCGTGGTATACCTCTTATCAATATTCTAGACTCCAAATTTGATTAGGTTGACTTCGGAAGCAGAGTTTCAGCTGTGTTAACTGTTATTTTTGTTGTGGGTCAAGATGACCCGTCAGGCTCTTGAACCCTTGTTAAACTTTGGTAAACAAAAATCTAAGCTCACAGTTACATGGCAGCAAGCATCTAATGATATTAAGTTTTTTATGCAGGCACTATGTTCTGTGGTTTCATTACTTGCTTGTGTGCCTCTGTGCGAGCTTTTCTTTTTCCACATAATTCTCATAAGAAAGGTTGGTATTCCAGAAAACTTGGCTTTGAAAATTACAGTATGTAATCGGGAGAACATAGATTCTTACATATGCTTCTTTTATTTCAAAGACAATTCCCTTTTATTTCCTTTATCAAATTTGGTCTTATGTTCATAATAGGGTATTACGACATATGAGTTCGTGGTGGCCATGAGGGCCATGAGTGAGGCACCTGCTGGAGCTTCTGTGGATGAGGAATTTCCAACCGTTCTTTACTCCCCAACAGGGTCTGCTACAACTGGCATGAGTGGCGGAAGTTCTCTTGGGCTACAGTACAAGGGTGCTGGTGCCTGGTGTACCCCACCTAGGGTGTTTGTGGATTATCAGGTACAGTTCTTTGAGGATTTGTACGTATCTCGTTGAATTTCAGGTCCTTGAGTTAATAAGACAGGTTATCAGTCGGCCAACCTTTCCCTATTAGTCTCTATGTTGTTATTTAGCTAGGCCTAGCAATGTGTTCTTTGGCATGATACTCATTCAAACTAATTATTCTAGGACGAAGTTATCCCCCACTTGGAGCCTGGTATGGTACCATCAACAATAGATCCAGATGCAGCTCCATTGGCGGAAAGAGGTAACAAGTCGACTAAAAGGCCTGTCCGTATTAGCGCTTGGAAGCTGGCAAAGTTAGATTCCAATGAGGCCATGAGAGCAGCAGCAAAAGCTAGGGCGTCCTCTTCCGTTCTCCGTCCAGTTGACAACCGCCGTTTGGAAGACCCTGATGTCAGTTCCAGTGACAACATGAGCTGTAGAAGTAGCATGAGTGCTGACGTTATTATTATCAAAGATAACAGAAGTGAACTGAAACTTCCCCCTCTGGGAAACTCTTATGCACCAAGTTATGGTAGTCGAGATGACTATGATATCGGAACTCCCAGCGAGAGTAGCTTTAGCAGTTCAAGCCATGTTCATGAATCAGTTAGTTTAAGTCCACTTCCCCTAGAACAACCTTTGGGTCCTCATAATCCATCAAGAACTGTTCCCACGTTTATCCATGAACGACCTTTTACTTCCAGGGCTGGTTTATCCACTACCAATCTTAACAACAACCCAGTTTTCCACTCTTCAACCTCAAGATTTGATGAAAATATCATGCAGAAGGGCAACATTACAAATCCGTTGTCAGCGGCTCCAACAACTACATCTCTTCTTAGCCTTCGGGACAGTAGAAGGGCCTCTGTTGTTTGGGATCAAGAAGCTGGAAGGTATGTGTCAGTCCCTGTTACAGCTAGAACTACTGAAACAGCTCCCGAGGCACGAAGTGGATCTTCTTCGTCACAAGTTGGACCTAGAAGAGTACCTCCAGAGGTAAGCAGTTCACATAGAATGCCACAATTTGTTCCCCCACGAGAATCTACTTCAGGTGCAAGGGTTCTGCCTCCTGCACAACAATCTGAGAACCTTTTGTACACTGGTGAGAGTATATTTTTCGGTGGCCCTATTTTGAGTGTCCCATCAGCCGGAGATGGTCCAAGAAGTGAGACAAATACAGGACATAGACCTGAAAATAGAGGTGGAAGGAATTCAACATCAAGCCAGTTCCCTGTTTTCCTCCCAGGAGATTCCAGTTCTGCACGTAATCCACCACAATCAAGAGCAAAAAAATAGGTTGAAGTTCAATGACTTCAAAACTTTTGGCAAGTGATCTGTTCCAGGATAGAGGAACTTGCGCACAACAATGTCCTGCGAGCATTCTAACCAACTTTTGAGGCCGAGCTGGTGTTTTTTGTTGTGGGCTGACAGCCAGAATTATTGCAATTTGCAGCAGCCATGGGGTTGATACAATGCCAAAATGTAGCCAAGTTCTGAACATGGCTTTGTATACTACCCACTTTCAGCGGATCGATTCTTTTGTTAGATGCATACGAGCTGCAGTAATTGCGTATCGGGTTAAGATTAACTTATTGTAGAAACCAAGTTAATTGTTGGTCTTTGTTGCTGAGTTAACAATTGTACACAAGTACAGTAGAGTAGCCTAGTGAGCACATATCATAGATCTCAAGTTACAGAAATCACCAGACTATTTTTGTAAATTTGTTTATTCTCAATCGTAATTTCAAAGATGTCCATTTTTATTCCACTGCATATAATCTGAACTGTTCTTTCTGAACTACCCATTTTAACAAACAAGCAAGTACAGTACCCTCAGAAGCCAGATCCATTACGTCTTCAGCAGCACATTTACATTTCAGCTTATCTTATCATCTTCAGCTTATCTTGGTTCCCAAAAATGACCTTTTACGGGTCAGATTTGTATATGATATTCCATCAACATCATTCCCAAATTTGGTCGTTGAAAAGACAACAATAAAAGTAGCCTATAGCCACCACGAGCTCCTGTAGACTCGCAACAGATAACAAATTATACAAACAAACAACCCAGTCAGTTTTGTTGAAGTTTTGTTCCCATTGTGCCACCATGTCTTTAAAGTACAGTCCAGAGGGCAACCTCTATTTATGCAAAATCACCATACAGCCTGCGTGAGGTAAACAATTCTTTTTATAAGCCTGTTTGGGTACATAAACACCTTTTTCTCCGGAACCAAAAGTCAATTTAAGAAGTTAGCCTGTTTGGTTAAGCAAAAGTCAATTTCAGAAGTGCTTCAAAAAAGTTAACCTTTCTACTTACAAAGTTTTTCTGAAATTGTATTGTACGCTAATTTCTGACTTTTTTTTGCTTCCAAAAGTCGAAAATTTACTTCTGGTCTCTGGGTGTGTATCCAAACATGTAACTTTTCTGCTTCTAGAAGACTGATTGTACCCAAATATAATATTCAAGCACAAACACAATTACTGTCGATGTAGAACGCAGAAACTGTAAACCTGGATCCCTGGCTTGCAGTCTTCGATCTTCACAGGAACTGGATTTGAGAGAGAGGGGGGGTACCTGCAGAAAACCCTCCGATGCTAAAGTCAGTAGGTGTTTTGCACAGGTGAATAGGTATGAGAAATATTGCGTACCTTTTGGTGATCCAGACCCCTTTATTTATATGGGTAGTGATTAGGTCAAAACCTAATTTCGAAATATGGAAACACTGTAATTACTTGGACTCCAAGCCTTCCAGAATAATCCTGAAGTCTCCAGAACTTGGACTCCAAGCCTTCCAGAATATTCCAGAAGTCTCCAGAACATCCCTATGGACCTGCAGACGGTAGGCCGCGCAAGTGGACTGGAAGGTTGCCTGCAAAAGAAAGGAGATGGAAGCCCAAAGCACAAAAGGCAAATCCAACCCGAACAGGACCGGGTCGGGTCAGCGGGCCGGGTCGGACCGGTCCGCCAGGAAGAAGGAACTGCTGGGTCGACCCAGCGGACCGGGTCAACCGAGTTGACCCGGTTTGACAGAAAGCGACACGTGTCGCACAGGTGACCTGCCGGCGCCGACCACGGCCGCCGGTCAAGGCAGCCGGCTTCTGCCGCCGGCCACGGCCGCCGGCTTCTGTTCTGCCTCGTCATCGCCACGTGTCAGCACACTGTGCTGCTGACTGTGCAATCATGCTGACGTGGCGTTTCGCTGACGCAGTTGTCTGCTGACGTGGCACATGGCCTGCTGACGTGGCGGTTGGCGTGGCGGATGCCATTTTCCCCACTTTCCTGGGTTTGGTTGTTTCCACCCCATTCCATGGTTGCCTAGCCATATTAAGTGTTTGGACACCTATATTGTTATACTTAGCCAATAATAGGGTGCAAAATACTATGGTACAAACATCGCCCCTTCTTAACCTCTAACTTGTTAGGGGTTAAGAAGTTCGGATTTCCCCACAGTTGACTTATGTTGAGGTGCCTTCAACTCGCCGCTTAGAGCGGTTACTCAGCTCGCCCCCAAGTATGTCATTTGTATCGAGGTATTTACATATTTCACCTTTTTCCAACAGTCGTCACTGTTACAAATGGAGTCATGTAGCAAGCCCTCGACTGCCCCTTAGGGTCTTTTGTCATGCCGCTCTATGTTATGAAGGGTGCACGTCCTCCCAACATTAGCTTGCATATGAGTTGTTGATTTGACTTTTTCTGCTATCTTGAACTATATAGGGGGCCAATCCTATTTGCTCAAGAGTGCACAGAAAAACCCAAACGTGTTTCCACATGTCATACATGTTAAGATGATAAACGAATGTCGAAAAAAAAATATTTAATTAAGTTTCTGATAATTAATAAGATACGTACCCGCTGCTCGACAAATCTGCCTCGTTAAAACCCAGTGGGAGAAAGAGTGCAGCACAGCGGGATTTTCAGCAATACATTAAATCTAATCAATGGTAAAATCTCTTCATATGAAAACCGTTCCAAGGCTTCCATGGTTTGGAATCATTACTCCCGTCCAATTTCTTTAGCCAGTATGATCCTTTTGATGCTGGCTTGTCCACTATGTATGGACCCTCCCAGTTTGCCCCGAGCTTCCCACAGTTGGGCTCCATTGTTGCAGGTCGGGTCTTTTTCAGCACGTATTCCCCAGGTTGGAAAATTCTTTCCTTGACTTTTCGATCATATCCAAGCTTGACTGCTTGTTGGTATCGAACCAGATTCTGCAAGGCTTGCTCTCTCTGTTCCTCCAGCAGTTCCTTATCTAAGGCCAGAACTGCATCATTTGTTCCTGACTTAATAGATTCAGTTTTGATTGTGCTTAACTGCACCTCTGTAGGTATGACTGCTTCTGTACCATATGCCAGTGTGAAGGGTGAAAATCCAGTCGACCTTCTTGGAGTCGTTCGGTAAGACCACAAGATTCCTGCGAACTCTTCCACCCATCTGCCTTTTGCTCTGTCCAGTCTCTTCTTCAGATTTTCGAGGATAACTTTATTTGTTGCCTCTGCCTGCCCGTTGCTCGGGGCGTAATAAGGGGCAGAGAAGTTATGACGAATATTTAAACCATCACAGAACTCCTTAACAGTCTTTGAATCAAACTGCTTTCCATTGTCAGATATCAGCTGATATGGGATTCCGAATCTGCAGACGATATTCTGCCACAGAAATCTCTTGACATCGTTACTTTCTACCTGCGTTAGTGCCACTGCTTCCACCCACTTGGTAAAATAATCTGTTGCAGCCAGCACATATTTAACATTTCCAGGAGCACGAGGGAAAGGACCCATCACGTCGAGTCCCCACTTAGCAAACGGCAGGGACTCAAAACTGGGTGTAACTCGTTAGCAGGCCTTCTTGGCACTGGTGCATGTTCTTGGCAGGCTACACACTTTTTCGCGAACTCTTTGCCATCCTTCTGCAAATATGGCCAGAAATACCCCTGAGTGAGCACTCGATGGGCAAGACTGCGTCCTCCAGCATGATTTCCACAGATTCCTTCATGTGCCTCACTCAAAATCTTTTGTGCATCCTCTGCGGACACACATCTCAGATATGGCTCCAGAGCTACTGGAGTTCGGTATAATTCATCTTCGATCAGGGAATACCTCCAGGCATGCTTGGTAATCTTTAAACGAAGATTCTTTTCTTCAGGAAGTTCTCCAGTTTTTAAATACTGGACATAAGGCTTGCGCCAGTCTGACACAGTTTCAACACGATCACTTGATTCATCTTCAGCATCTACCATTTCAGTGTCTTCTGGTGCACTGTTAGGTACAGTATCGCCCCCACTAGCTTGTTCGAGAGTCAAAACAGAATGATTCTCGGAGATGCTAGGTAACTGTTGAAAATCAACCACTACGAACCTTGCAGTGTTAGACTCAATTGCAGAGGATAAGTAAGCTAAAGCATCAGCATGACGATTTCCCGACCTCGGACGTTGCATAATAAAAAACTGGTCAAACCCACTTGCTAGGTTTTTCAAACAATTTAGATAAGACATCATAGTTTCATCTTTCGCTTGATAGGAGCCTAAAAACTGATTGACTACCAGCATTGAGTCAGTGATCAGTTTCACAGTTTTCGCCCCCAGTTGCTTGACAGTTGTCAATCCTGCAATTGCAGCCTCGTACTCAGCTACATTGTTTGTCGCTGAAAATCCCAACCTGGTTGCTTTCTCGATCATCGAACCCTCTGGTGTATGGATAACACATCCAACACCTGCTCCGCTGAAGTTGGAAGAGCCATCTGTAACTACCGTCCAAACTGGCTCGGACGTTTCAACCTCGATCGCAGTCTCGCCCCCAGTCTGACTGGTGGTCACAGTTAGGGGTTTCAGCAACAACTTTTCTTCTTCCATTACAGTATTAATGTCATCAACAGGAAAATCTGCCATTAAAGCAGCAACAACATGTCCCTTTTCTGCTGTGCGGGTCTCGTACGTAATTTCATAAGCTCCCAGATAGTTTGCCCATATGGCCAAGCGGCTTGAATCATCAGCTCGTCCAAGAATTTTCTTTAACGGGTATTCGGAATAGACAATGATCTCTCTACCCTGAAAGTAAGGTTTGAGACGTCGTGAAGCATGAACTAAGGCCAACGCTATTTTCTCGATCCTGGTGTACCTTGGTTCTGCTCCAGTCAACCGTTTGCTGATGTAATAAACTGGCTTCTCGTGTGGATCAACAACGAACAAAACAGCACTCACAGCTCCCTCCGTCGCAGCTAGGTAAATCCCAATAGGTTGCCCAGACTTTGGACTAACCAAAACTGGTGGAGTAGACAAATACAACTTAATTGCCTCGAACGCCTTTTCACATTCATCTGTCCACCCAAACTTGGGTGTCTTTTTCAGAACTTCGAAAAATGGCTTGCATCGGTCAGAAGAGTTTGATATAAAACGCCTCAAAGCAGCGATACGACCAGCGAGTTTCTGAACTTCATTCTTCGTTTTTGGTGATGGCATTTCCTGGATGGCTCTAATTTGCTCTGGATTCGCCTCAATTCCTCGATGGGTCATCAGGTACCCGAGGAACTTGCCAGATGATAACCCGAATGAACACTTAGCTGGATTAAGCTTCATTTTATAATGCCTCAAAATATCGAAAACCTGCTGCAAACCCTGCAGGTGTGAACTCTCCTGTTCCGACTTTACTACCATGTCATCGATATAAACCTCCATAGTCTTGCCTATCAAGTCGACAAACATATCGTCTACCAAGTGCTGGTATGTAGCACCTGCGTTTTTGAGCCCGAACGGCATCACAGTATAGCAGTATGCTCCTTTGTCAGTTATGAAAGCTGTATGCTCTTGATCCTCCTCGAACAATGGTATTTGGTTGTATCCAGAATAATCATCCATGAATGACAGTCTCTTGTATCCAGAAGTTGCATCGACAAGATCATTAATCCTTGGTAGGCGATACGGATCACTCGACATGCTTTGTTCAAATCAGTAAAATCGATACATACCCGAATTTTACCATTCTTTTTCGGAACTGCCACAATGTTTGACAGCCATTGTGGATATTGCACAGGACGAATAAATCCTGCTTTTAAAAGTTTCTCGACCTCGACCACTACTCCAGCCTTCTTTGTCGTTGACATATTTCTAGGCTTCTGACGAACTGGACGCGAACCTTAGTTGATGTTTAGCTTGTGACAAGCCACACTGGGGTCTATTCCTGGCATTTCTGAAAAGTCCCAAGCGAAAACATCCACATTCGCTTTTAACAATGCAATCAACTCATCTCGCTCAAGTTGGGGTAAATCTGCTCCCACGAACGTAGTTCTATGCTCTTCGTTCCCAATCTGCACCTCCACCAACTTCTCGATTGTTGGTGGGTCAGCAGCATCCTCTCCCTTATATGATTCAGTCGGGAGAGGTTGCTGTAATTGCTATTTGGTTTCTGTCTGCAAGATGTGATGACCAGTCACATCAGATTTTCTGTACTCCTCCATGGCGTTTTCATGGCATTTGTGGGCCGCCATCTAGTCGCTTCGAACTTTAATAACTCCTTCAGGAACGACGAACTTCAGACATTGATGGTATGTCGACGTGGCAGCTCCGATCGCATGTATCCAGTCACGTCCCAGAATTGCATTGTAAGGAGCTCGGCAGTCAAGTAGAAGAAAACTGCTGACAACAGTTTTGGTTCCTACAGTCATAGGTAGTTTCACTTTGCCGATAGCTTTGGTGGTTTCTCCACTGAAACCAATCACCGGATTTTCAACCTCTTCGATCAAATCTTCAGACAGGTTCATGGCTGAATAAGCACCCGAGAATAAGACGCTCACTGAACTACCTGTGTCCACAAGAACTCGATGGACACGGAATACGCCAATCCAAGCAGTAACGACAACAGCATCGTTGTGTGGGTA
>JAJJMA010343899.1:17141-31238 GCA_023529015.1 Papaver nudicaule
TTGTCCTTTTTCACGTATTCCTGAAATTTACCAGCGTCGATCATCTTCTGAATTTCAGACTTGAGTGCCCAACAATCTTCTGTAAAGTGCCCAATATCTCTGTGATAGTTGCAATATTTCTTTTTGTCGTGTTTATCACGCGAATCCTTTGAAAATGGTTTGGGTGGACTCAACTCCTTTTTCACTTTGTTATATAATTCAGAGAGCCTGATACTTAAAGGTGTCAGTTTTCTGTCCTGACCTTTATCACCAATATCCCTCTTCTCGTGTCGATTCTTGCCAGATTCCACACGATCATTGTTCTGCCCATTCTGTCGGTTCTTTGACTTATCTTTCTTCCCATCATGTGACTGGTGGGTGGACTTTTCTGCTTCTCTTCGAGCTCTTAAATCATCTTCCACACGAGCATACTGCTCAACTCGTTCGTACAGCTCCTCCAGGTCTCTTGCTGGTTCACGAACAAGGGAACTGTAAATTCCCGAATTATCTGGTGGAATTGCCTGTTTATACGCTTCGATGACTAGCTGGTCACTGGCGTTATCCACCTCTGCGAGTTCTTGTCTGAACCGTTGGGTAAACTTCCTTAAAGTCTCCCCACTTTGCACTCTTAATCGGAAAAGGGAGTGAACCTCCTTCCGATTACGCCTGTTATGCTTGTATTGCTGAAAGAACTTTTCGATAAGTTTATCATACGAACCAATTGATCTTGACCGGAGCGAGTTGAACCATACAATGGCCCCACCAGTCAGCGACTGCGGAAAAATTTTGCACATCAGCTCATCTTCGCTCTCCCATAACGTCATTGCTGTCTCGTAGAGCAGCACATGTTGTGATGGGTCATCTGATCTTTCATCGAACTGTGGTAATTTCGGAATCTGGAAATTTTCTGGTGGACGAAAATTCCTGATTCTTTCATTAAACGGCGCTCCAGCTCTCCGATGGAGTCGGCTCAGATTATCTTCTCTGCCTTCTTTCCTGGCTAAAGCGCGATCAATCATCCTTTTGAGACGTGCTTCAGTGATGGCACCAACGTCGCTAATGTCCATAGGTTCAGGAGAATTCTGTCGATGTGCTCGACTGGGTCTATGGTCCTCTGGCCTAACTCTTCTCCTACGGGGTGCAACGTCACTGTTGGCAGTGTCGTTTCCTGAACTGTTGCGATCATCTTGTCCTCTGTCTCTCCTTGTTGTTTGACCTCGAAGGTCATTCCTCAAACGCTTGACTCCAGAACGGATCTGAGCGGTGCTTTGCTCAGATGGAGACTCTTGGTCACGACCACGTCCACGTCCAGAACGGTCTGCTAAACCGACATTATCATGGTAGTTTTCATGTTCAAATTGTCTTCGTCTAGGAAGATCTCCAGTTGGTACCAAGACTGGTCCTAAGCGCTCGAACACAGATCTACCTCTCTGGTTTCGGTTTCCGCTTGGCTGAAGACCATGAGCAGTATTGGATGTTGTCCTCTCTTGTCTTCTGGCGTTTTGCCAGTGTTGATATTCGTTATACAGATGCTGCATAAAATCAGGTGCTGGTTCAGGATCTGCACTGGGAGTCGCGGATCTCTCACCTTCATCATCAGCATCAAGGTCATCGTATTCATCACCATAATAGTCACCAGCATCAAAATCATCGAACATCTCGCCAGCTGCAGCCAAAGATCCCCAACCGGCTCCTGTTGCGATGTTTTCTTCAGGATATTGGAAATCGTCAGGTTGGTTCCAAGGATATTGATGTCGCGAGCTGGGTGCTGATGATGCTGAATATTCTTCGATTCTGACCATCTTTCTTTCAGAAAAAATAGATTCGCTTTCTAGGGTTTATCGAAGTCCCCTTAGTCGGCGCCAATGATTGTACCCGAATATAATATTCAAGCACAAACACAATTACTGTCGATGTAGAACGCAGAAACTGTAAACCTGGATCCCTGGCTTGCAGTCTTCGATCTTCACAGGAACTGGATTTGAGAGAGAGGGGGGGTACCTGCAGAAAACCCTCCGATGCTAAAGTCAGTAGGTGTTTTGCACAGGTGAATATGTATGAGAAATATTGCGTACCTTTTGGTGATCCAGACCCCTTTATTTATATGGGTAGTAATTAGGTCAAAACCTAATTTCGAAATATGGAAACACTGTAATTACTTGGACTCCAAGCCTTCAAGAATAATCCTGAAGTCTCCAGAACTTGGACTCCAAGCCTTCCAGAATATTCCAGAAGTCTCCAGAACATCCCTATGGACCTGCAGACGGTGGGCCGCGCAAGTGGACTGGAAGGTTGCCTGCAAAAGAAAGGAAATGGAAGCCCAAAGCACAAAAGGCAAATCCAACCCGAACAGGACCGGGTCGGGTCAGCGGGCCGGGTCGGACCGGTCCGCCATGAAGAAGGAACTGCTGGGTCGACCCAGCGGACCGGGTCAACCGAGTTGACCCGGTTTGACAGAAAGCGACACGTGTCGCACAGGTGACCTGCCGGCGCCGACCACGGCCGCCGGTCAAGGCAGCCGGCTTCGGCCGCCAGCTTCGGCTCCGGCTGCCGGCTCCCTGCCGCCGGCATCCTTCTTCCGGCAATTCTGATCTGCCTCGTCATCGCCACGTGTCAGCACACTGTGCTGCTGACTGTGGAATCATGTTGACGTGGCGTTTCGCTGACGCAGTTGTCTGCTGACGTGGCGGTTGGCGTGGCGGATGCCATTTTCCCCACTTTCCTGGGTTTGGTTGTTTCCACCCCATTCCATGGTTGCCTAGCCATATTAAGTGTTTGGACACCTATATTGTTATACTTAGCCAATAATAGGGTGCAAAATACTATGGTACAAACAAAGACATTCTAAAATAATTTTGCCAAACTAATTTCTGTTTTTTTTTTGCTTGCAGAAGTAGAAAAGTTCCTTTTGACTGTGTATCCAAACAAAATAATAATAGCCTGTTTGGATATAAAAATATTTTTGACTTCTGCTTCTGGAGAAGCATAGCTTGTTTGGATAACGTTTGAGAAGTTACTTTTCGACTTCTGGAAGCCAAAAAGTCAGAAGTTAGTTTGGCAACACAATTTCAGAATGACTTTTGGAAGCAGAAAATTTAACTTTTTCTGAAGCAAAATCTTTTTGCTTCTGACTTCTGGAATCGACTTCTACTTTTGGAGAAGCAGAAGTCAGAAGTACTTCTGTATCCAAACAAACTATTAAGTCAATTCCATAAGTCTGAAGCAAAAAATTTTTTGCTTAAAAAGTTAAATTTTTTTTATTTCCAAAAATCATTCTGAAACTATGTTGCGAAACTAACTTCTATCTTTCTTTTGCTTCCGGAAGTCGAAATCTTTTACTTCGGAGCGAGTGTGTATTCAAACAGGCTATACGGGTACACAAAGCTATTTACCACAATCAGTCTGAGACTGAATGTGGTTTTACCTGTAGTAACTAATGGTGGAATGAAAAAGGCACACGAGTTTTGGTCACGTCTGCTGCCATGTACACGTAAGGTCTAGTTGGAGCTATGAAGCACGGATACCGATACGGGGATACTGATACGGGGATACCGATACGGGGATACGTCAATTTTAAAAAAATTGGGATACGCGATACGGTGGGATACGTATATTTATTAGAATTATTTATATATGATAGTATTCATTTTAATTAAAAAAAACACATGAAATAAATATTATAAAATAAAAAGTCTCATAAATATTGTTTGGAATATTAAAAAAATAAATTAAAACTACCAAATAATTTTCATCAAAGAGAATCGTTGTCAAGTGAAAGATTGGCAACTTCAAGTTCTCCCACACCATCAAGTGGATCAAATGCATCTCCACCAACATCCCACATTCTCTTTTCGATATTTAGAACTTTTCTTTATTTGACGACTCTTATAAAGCAACACAAAATTGGTCTCTTTCTTTATCTATAAGACGGCAAAAAATGAAATTGTTTTATAATACAAAAAATTCAAAGATACTCCTATTTAAAAAGACAACATCTAAAAGATACCAAAAAAATATTGTTTACAAAGACATTACAGTCATCATGTGATAAGAAGTTACCTAAAATACCCCTTCCATTGTATTTAGACATTTATAAACTACAAAAACTAAAAAATGAAATTGCCCAGACCTGGATTAAACTGCGGACCTTCAGTTTACAAGACTGACACTCTACCACTGAGCTATAGGGGCTACCGTGACTCCTGATGACACTCCGAAAATGAAGACTTATACTTGACCACCACCTTGACAGTTTAAACTACCACCACAATCACCTGTCACCTAAACTTATATTTGATGCAGTCCAAATATTTCCTGTCAAAAGATCCAAAAGAGAAAACTATTAAGCAGACAAAACAATTCACGAATGCAAGACAACAGATAAGATTGAAGTGGGGTGTACTGTAGGTGATAAGACATGGGTTAAAGAGCTCTTTTATTAGTACCTCTCTGACTCTTTGTTATACCATCCATGAAATCACCTCTGTCTGAAATTTTTATCCTTGCCCTGCTAACCTGCAGACTAGAAAATTTGGTATTATCCATAGCCGTAGAGGGAGTGGGAGAGACAGAGACAGAGCAACAATTATGCTAAATAATTACATGAGTGATTTCCTTTAGATTCCTTCCACCACGTCAAACAATTAATTGTCACTAAGTTGTTTACTCTACCAATGCATACTCAATACGCCTTTAATTTGATGTTAGTTTATGCGACTTGTCACCTAAACCTTTCAACACAGACAATCATTACCTGTCACTACTTTATAACACTAAGAACATATTAAAGTGGTGGCATCTCATTTTGCAGCAACTATATTCTGTGAATTGGTGAGACAGCAAGAGAAAAAAAAACAGAACATGAACCACACATTCCAATCACAACTCAACATCAAGCCAACCCACGGGAGCATATCATTGATTATAATAAAAAATATATAAGGCTAGGCACCTAAATGCATGTAGATGATTCGATGCCTAAAAAGCTACTCGGGGAACAAATAACGTTATCCCCCGTGCATATGAAAATGGAGCATTTACAGATTGTTGTGGGTAATGAGCATCTTCCGCTAGCTTTGACAAAATCAGAAAAATTGCTCACATTTGTTCCTTAAGGGAGCTAGTCAACCTCACAAGCCTATCATTCAACCCCATTATATTATGATCATGGGGCGATATCTTAATTCCAGCTAGGGAATATTCAATAAAAGACCCATTGAAAGGATCGACTTGGTATCAGTAGTTGTGAGTTACACGATAGTTATATCAAGTGATTTATACCCAGGTATCAATGGTACACAAAGTACTTGTATAAAAGGATCAATGGTGACAACACTAATAATACCCAGGTACAAGTGGTGACCACAAAGTATTTGTATAAAAGGATCAGTGGTGACAACACTAATAATACCCAGGTACAAGTGGTGACCACATTAATAGTACCCAGGTGTAAGTGGTGAAAATGCGAGAATTTTTTTGAAAACATTACTTTCACTTCATGTAAAAATCCAAAATTAGCCAGTGTATACCACTTGTACCTAGGTTATACGAACAATATAATACCACTTGTACTAGGGTACAGATGCCAAAATTTCTAGAGAAATTTTGTTTTTGGGTCGTAGTTTTTGGTATGTTGGTAGATTTGGGTCGTAAGACCGTTAGTCAACGGCGGGTCAAAGTTAACGGAGTGGCAAAATCGTAATTAAATTGTTAACGGTTTGACTTTGACCCGCCGTTGACTAACGGTCTTACGACCCAAATTTACAATTGGACAAACTTACGACCCAAATCTACCAACATACCAAAAACTACGACCCAAAAACCAAATTTCTCAAATTTCTAACCCAAAAACATACACACATGAACATATTTCTACTACCTATAGTTACATAATCAAACCAAAATCTCTGCTACTTGTATTGGGGTACAAATGGAAACATTTCTACAAGTTGTAACTACCAATTCATAATTAAACAAATTAAAACCTTTTTCTATTTACCGAATCCCTAATTCGTGTTTACTAACCACTTGTACCTAGGTTTTGAACGAAATCAAGCATACAAATTCATAACTAAACAAATTAAAACCTATTTCACTGCACAATTCCTAATTAGTGTTTACTAACCACTTCTACCTAGGTTTTGAATGAAATTAAACAGAAATTCAAAACTATACAAATTAAAACCTAAATCAATTTACCCAATCCCTAATTCGTGTTTATTAACCATCATAAAAACAACTAGGGTTAGAAAATTTACCTATTTGAGCATGTTTCTTCATTTTCCATCTTGTGAAATTGATTTATACAGGAACTCCAATTTTCTTAGTTTGTGAAATTTGAGAAATTTTAATTAAACTACGGCATAAGGAAACAAATCACAGTCGATGGTGGTGGTGTTGAAGGTTCCGATGATAGTGGTGTTTGAAAAATGATGTCGTCAACGCTGATATTGTTGTTTGTGGTAGTGGTGGAGAAAGAGATGGTGGAAGAAGAGATGATGTCGTCACAGTTGGGTTGGTGTTCGTGGTGGTGGATATGGAGATGGCGGAGAAAGGTAGCACCGTCGATGGCGGTGTCGGCGTTTTTGTAGTTGTGGAGGTGGAACTGGAGGCGATATTGTCGACTGCGAAAACTAGGGTTATCGATGAAGATGATTTTCATTCTTAAAGAAAGCTGCAGGGGTAATTTAGTCATGATATTATGACGTGTCCCAATGTCTTAATAAACAATCTGATAGTTTAGCCGTCTTCTAGGACCTGGCCGCTCGCGGCCAGGTCCATATGACCCAATTTCTCATAAAGCAAAGCATTAGGATAAATGTCCACAATTTCATATAATTAATATATTAAACTCTGTATTATAGTTATATTATGTAATGAAGATAAATACAAATTTCTAAAAATATTTAGATTTTGTATATTAGTATATGTAAAAATATATGTCATACTATAGGAAGTATCACCTTTTAAAGTATCCGAGGGGTATCTCAAAGTATCCCCAACCCTTTTCGTAATTAAAAAAATGGGATACTTTAAATGGAGTATCCGATACGTATCCCCTAGTATCCCCAAATATCGAAACTCGATACGTCACCGATACCGATATGGCACCAATTTTGAAGTATCCGTGCTTCATAGAGTTGGAGAGGTGCAGCGGTCGACAAAGAAATCGAGATTCCATCCCGATACATTTGGGGATTTTGACAGCTGCACTGCCTTGGGTTTATCATAATCCCCAACTTAAAGTCTGTGTAGGTCCCACTGATTTCCCTAATATTAAGATTATCAGAGTGGACTGTGACTTAGTGGAATTTTGGAGTATCTAATCTTCTCCTTCTCTATAAATATCTCCATCTTTTTCATTTTTTTAATCTTTTTCTTCCCGATTCTTGGAAAAAGATTTTGTTACACACACACACTCTAGTGAGAAATTGAGAGAAGAAAGAAAGAGAGAGGGAATACAAGATGATTTTCAAGAGTCTTCTTGGATCAAATCTTGCTTCTCAGGTTTGTTTTCTTTTCAATTCTCCTTGTTTAACTATCTTCAATGAATCTATTCTTACTGATATAAGCATCTCAATTGATTCTATTTGTTTCTTTGTTTTTGTTTTTGAAATCTCTGTATATGGATCAATGTTTTTTTTTTTTTTTTTTACATTTGTTTGAATTGTTATAGATAAGTTGGCTGTTTATTCTTTAATCTTGTTCTGTTATGTGGTTAAAATTATAATCCGTTGAGTTTCATTTCTTCTAATATAACCTAACCCTAAATCACAAATGATTCTGATGATCTTGATTTCTTTAATCTAGGTTTTGATCGGTCTTTTAAGTTTTGCAGTTTTACACCAAGTAATTAGAAAATTACTAAATAGACAATAGTGGTGTTACTATCAATTGAACAGTAGATAACTATAGGAGTTCAATTGTTTAGTAAAATTAGTCAATGGTGGATTCTTATTACTGTAGATTTTCGCTTTTGTGTGTTTATAGGGTGCCGCACGTGTAAGAAATGCGGTAAGTTCTGGGAGTTTAAATGAGCATTTGCATCAGTTTCGTGCTATTACTCGATGGAACAGTACTACTTCAGCTGAGCCCAAGGTGGATTTAACTGCACAAGAGTTGGCTGATAAAGGGTATGCTTGCTTTTTTAGACTACTGTTTAATTTTGGATTCTTGGGGTTGTATGTTTATTCACATCCTTTTGAACCTACTCTCATGGTATTAATGTGCTTTTCATGTACTGAAAATTCCCAGTTTTAAAGGACATGATATGTTGGCACCCTTTACTGCTGGTTGGCAGACTACAGATTTGCATCCTTTGGTGATTGAGAGATCTGAGGTACTTTGTTCACTATCTGTTTCCAATTTTGACGTGATTAAACTTGGAACATGTAGGACTCAAGGTTTTGGATTGAATGGCTAAGACTCTAAGCATTTCTTGAATTGGTGCAGGGTTCTTATGTTTATGACACTAACGGCCGGAAATATCTTGATTCCCTTGCTGGTCTGTGGTGCACAGCTTTAGGTATAAATACTTTTCTTTCCGTAAATTGTTTGTTTCAAGTTAGTGTATCTGCAGGTGTCCAACAATTGAGTTGGCCAAGTGCTTCATAGTTGTTCGGTTTTTGTGCTTATATACTCTCTTTGGCAATTTGCAGGTGGGAATGAACCAAGACTTGTTGAAGCTGCACATAAACAATTGAGTGTTTTGCCGTTTTACCACTCGTTTTGGAATCGCACCACCAAACCGTCCCTGGTATGATGGACTATCTAGGTTCTATTTTGTTCTTTTTATTAGCTGCATCTGAAACTTTACCACTAGGTTTGCTTGAAGTGTTTTATCGTCTTCTTTCATACCTTTTGTTATGGGATAACTGCCGATTGAATGTATATATGAATAGATTAATCTCTGATGGAGCAGGATCTCGCCAAGGAACTTTTGGAGATGTTTACTGCAAGGAAAATGGGAAAAGCCTTTTTTACAAATAGTGGTTCCGAAGCTAATGATACTCAGGTATATCTGCTGATATCAAGTGTTTCTCTTCTGTTTTTGTGGACTTCATCGTCTTCTGGGGAAACTGTAGCATTCATGTTATTAGTTAAAACAAAAGGCAGGAGAACTATTGAGTTTCACGACTTTTTCATATAATGCATCCACTTGCGGATAGCCAGATCTATATGACTACTTGTAGGTTGACCTAATTGTCACTTGGCTTGAATCAGATGGTTCATGCAAATTGATAGCGAAAAACTCTAGCTACTGTTTTTTATTAAACATAGTACTCCAAGTGGGTCATGTTATGCCACTTAACTCAAACCTGGTTTAATTGTCTTCTAGGTGAAATTGGTTTGGTATTACAACAATGCACTTGGAAGGCCTAATAAAAAGAAATTTATAGCACGTTCAAAATCGTAAGTCATTCAATCAATCAATTCTTACTATTATCTGATGCTTTTTTTGTATTGTGTTAAGCAATTATGGTAATGTGTGTTTTTTGGTCTTTTGACAGATACCACGGATCAACTTTGATAGCGGCTAGTCTTTCTGGGTAATGCAAACATTTCGACGATATTGTTTATCCATTTGTAACTTAATAAGTGAAAGAAAAAATTTCTTCACTTTACATGGAACCTTCGTAATTATTATTATCAAATTGAATGCTCATTTAAAGGTTCCCCATGTTGTTGTACTAAGCTTCAGCCTTCCAGGTTATATTGTTTTCGCTTAAAATAAATAAATGAACGAAGTTGTTTGGATAACTAACAAGGAGATTTCTTGCAGTCTTCCAGCTCTACATCAAAAATTTGACTTGCCAGTACCATTTGTCTTGCACACTGACTGCCCACATTACTGGCGTTTCCACTTACCAGGTTTTTATCATACACATTAGTAACTTGCTGTTTATTTTAAATTCAAGTGTTAGTAGTAAGAAAATGTAACTTATGTTGCTAGGCGAGACGGAGGAGGAATTTGCAACCAGATTAGCTGATAACCTGGAGAAACTCATTCTTAAAGAGGGACCAGAGACAGTAAGTGTTTCTGACTTTACTCTTGCCCTCATTTGATAATATTTTTCTTAGAATTTTATTTTACCTATATATCTTGATATAAGTAATAAATGTTTTGAATCGGTCTCGGTGCTATCCATAACAAAACAGTTCTTTTTCACTGTTTTTATCCATCCCCCAATTCTTCCCTACCCTATCAATTCATCAGTTTAGTTTGGTAAATATTTTTCTTTTAATAAATTGAAGCACGGTCCTTATCCTGTAACTTAGTTGTATTGATCAGCCTGATTTTGTTTTTTATGGTAACGTCAGATTGCAGCATTCATCGCAGAGCCTGTCATGGGTGCTGGAGGAGTGATCCCTCCTCCTGCAACTTATTTTGAAAAGGTAAACATTTTTGCTTTTATATCTCAAACTTCTGTGTCCCATTTGTGTATATTTGATTTATACCTCCTGTCCTGGTGCTCTTTTGCATGCTTATTTATGCAAATGTGTTTAGAGATTACATTTTGTGCGCAACACAGATGTAACAACACAAAAACATGTATACTACTGTGTTTCTTCGGTTGCGGTTATGACATTGAAAACTTAAAGAACCTTTAACTTGAATCCATTATCTATAATTTTTCCTGCTGCTGCTTTAAAATTAAAAGCTTATTAACCACATCCCAATTTTAACGTTATACAGGTTCAAGCCGTCGTAAAGAAATATGATATCCTCTTCATTGCAGATGAGGTACTCCAGTGTATCTACTTATCGTGTACTTAAAAATATAACCAAATATATCCTCTTACAAAGGTCTGACCCTTTCCTTATAGGTTATATGCGCCTTCGGCAGGCTTGGTACAATGTTTGGCTGTGACAAGTACGGCATTAAGCCAGATCTGGTTTCCATAGCAAAGGTAAACATCAAAGAAGATTTATATAAACATGATTTATGATTTATCTAATCATTTAAAAAGGAATTTAAATCTAGTCATACCAAATACTTGTGTTACTAATTTTTTTCTTTTTTTTTCTTTTATTTCTTGTTTCCCAGGCTCTCTCATCTGGATACTTACCTATTGGTGCTGTTCTTGTGAGTCCTGAAATTGCTGAAGTCATACACGCTCAAAGTAGCAAACTTGGTATGCTTCTTTTCTCTCAATGTTTACTTTAAGTCGGTCTTCTGCAATATTTTGATTGTACTCGTTCTACAGTACTCGGCTAAGAGTTAAACCCCACTGTGCTATCAGGTGTATTCTCACATGGCTTTACATACTCTGGACACCCGGTATCATGTGCTGTTGCATTGGAAGCACTCAAAATCTACAAGTAAATCCCCTTAACGTTGTCTTAATAAAAAAATTGGCATAATTTTTTTGTTATCACTTGTGAGCTTATATTCTGTAATATATTTTCAGAGAAAGAAATATTGTTGAGCAAGTCCAGAAGCTTTCACCAAGGTTTCAAGATGGCCTTAAAGCGTTTTCCGACAGTCCCATTATTGGAGAGGTATTCCATACATTTTTAAGTTTTCAAATTTTCGTTTAGGCATCTTCTGCTTTTGTTTGGTATATAATCTCTTTATATCTTGATTGTTTTTTATCATACAGATTCGAGGAACCGGATTGATTATTGGGACTGAATTTACTGACAACAAATCGCCCAATGATCCGTTTCCTCCAGAATGGGGTAGGTTAACTACTTGTGCCAATCTTTGGTTGGAATCGGCATCATATGATTTTAAAAACTTACAAATTCAAGTTGTTGCAATGTTCTAAATAACCCATAGGAACACTATATTCGAAAACTTGGGAGTGAGTTTGCCGAGAAAATTTACTAGAAACACAAGCCATATCTTTCAAACTTGAGCTGTTGTCAGAGTATACACATTTTTTACGAAAGCACATTTGAATTGCATATAGGGACAGAACGTCACATTACTTATTCATAATCGTCACAAATGATAACACTGCAGGGGTAGGAGCATATTTTGGAGCAGAGTGTGAGAAGCGTGGAATGTTGGTACGGGTTGCTGGAGACAACATAATGATGTGCCCTCCATTCATAATCACACCAGAAGAAATCGAACAGGTAAGTTACTCCGTTTATCTTATTTCTGTTAATATAACTAGGCATTTGGCTCATTTTGAGCCATTTATGTGTATCTGCAAACGAAATTCTGTGAGTACGCTTCGTTTAAATGGTGATATTTTAGTAAGTCGGAAAATTAGATGAAAGATTTTGAATTCCTAATCAGATAAAATGCTGAATGACTTTGTAATTAAGTAAGAGGAATAACTTAGGAATAACTTCATTAAGATACAGCTACTTAATGGATTGTGTGGTGGAGTGCGAATGACTAATGGTTCAGTTTGAGTCAAACACGATTTTTGTAAAGAATACAACAATGGTTTTACCAGATTTATCTTTTCCATTTTGATATCTCTAATAGCTGCGCTCGTTTATGTTTCAGTTAATATCGACCTATGGAGAAGCACTGAGAGCAACAGAAGAGAGGGTGAAGGAACTCAAGTCTAAGCACCAAAAATAAATCTTGCTTTTAGTTTATGCAAAGTTATGGGTCTTGGTTGACGATAATGTCGAATTAGTTTAGTTTATGCAAAGTTATGTTCTCTGACAATATAGTTCTGTCATATCCCAATGTTAATAAAAGCACCCTGATTTCCAGTTTCCAGTTTCTGTTCTATGACAGTATAGTCCAATTTTCTTTCCTGTAATTATTTCTGTCAGAATTGTCCATAAGAACTGGTTTTGATAAGCAGCTGTAACTCTTATGGCGCCTCAGTAAGCAAATACCTATGGTCTGCTTACTGAGGCAAACCACATGTAGAACAAGGCAATTAAAAATGTCTCAATTAGGACATATATTAAGAACAACAAAAACACAAACCAATAGCTAGTTTCATCAACTACATTAATTTTACATTCCAATAATACTAACTGTAAACTCCATTTTTTCTTAAGGGCTGATTTAGGGGCCGAAAAATGTGACAAGGGGACCGGATTTTTTATCCCTATCCTTAAGGGGGTTATAAGGGGTGTCAAAATGATATGAAAAGTCTAAGTTACCCTTTTAAATTAAGGATTAACAAAAACCTTTATCTTCTTCTTCATCGTCTCCTCCCGTCTAGTTTTGCTGCGGTTTCACCCAGCTGAAAATTAGATTTTGTGATTCCATAGCTTATTTTCGGCTCAATTTTAACCCAGAATCCAGCCGAAAATAGAAGAAGATAAACCCTAAAGCCATTAAAAAATAGTATATATACTAGAAAATAAACCCTAACCTAACACTTTAGTCGCTTGACCTCTCTAGTGTCTTCCAATTCTTCGTTCTTCTTCCTCATAAATTCTGTAAGAGAAGAAATTTCTCCACAAAAATCCAAATCAACCTAATCGATACATTAAAACATACGTGATGATCGAAGACATCAATTAATCGAAGGTCATGCCAAAATTTTGTAAAAGAAAGAGAATTTTGGTAATATCCGCCCATTGATATGGCAGATAGGATGGCGAAAAAAAATTCTAATATCCGCCCGCGGCGGGTAGGATGGCGAAAATGGCCAAACTCTACCCACCGTACCCGTTGTGCAGCCCTAGTCGTTGAGCACCACCACTACCACTATTACCACCGGCACCACCACCACCATCGCCAGCATATCAGTGCCACCCACCATCGCCAACCATAACTAGCACCGCCATTACCGCCAACCCACCGCTTAAAGAAATGCTGATTTGGTTTGTTTTACAAAGGGAACGTATTGCAAGTATAAAGGCTGATTTGGGGGCCGAAGGAAATGATCAGGGGACCGGATAATAAAACAAAATAAAGTTATTTCTAAGCTTTTTCAAAAACCCCTTATCCGACATATTTTCTTAAATACCAAAATATCCCTATTTAATTAGAACTAATGAATCAGATTAGTTTAACTAAACTTAGATTAGTTGTTAAACTATTCAAACTGCCGCCACCACCACTACTACCGGCACCAGCGCCACCGCCACCACCACCATTAATTTTCGTCTGGATTTTTGGCAACAAATCCAGCCGAAACTAAATTAGATTTTGTGATTCCATAGCCTATTTTCGGCTCAATTTTAAC